>LKNJ01001111.1:6341-147101 GCA_002120245.1 Maccullochella peelii | reverse complement strand
AAAGTTTACTTTATGCTAATGCTAGTTAGCTGGCTGGCTAATGTTAGCTACCTGACTAGGACGGCCCATTATTAAAAAATATTTCTAAACATTTTGGTTTTTTTACCTTTCCAAAAAAGTTAAATAATATAATAATATAGCCAGTTATATGTGTTGCTGGTGGTAGCGGAGTCCATCTTTCAGGGCTGGTTCTCTTTATATGGTTCTGAGTTGACTGACTAGCGATCATTTGTTGACTAGCCAACTGTGTTGTGCGTAGCAATTCCAAAGACACTGATTGGTCAGAAACTAGAGATCCCGCCCACCCTCCCTTGCAGATAGTCTGTTTCTTTTGCGACACCCTGTGTAAAAACACATTACCGCGCAGTAAACCTGTCAAAAGTCCGTAAGCATGCACATGCGCGTGTGTATTCTTGCCACCCAGATTGTAAAGGTGAGTTTGCAAGCCTGTGTCTGAATGCACAGACTTGCAAAACGGAGTTTGCAGACAGAAAACAAAATGTACAGTCTACAAAACTAAGCTTACAGATACAAACGTCACTGCACACATTTGCAAAACTAAGCTTACAGATACAAATGTCACTGTACAAGTTTGCAAAACTACGGTTAGAGATACAAAACCCTGTTTTCAAGTACACCTTTTAGAATGATATACTATTCCATAGAGATAAGGCAGGCTGGACAGCCAAATCCCTTAACAGTCTGCTGTCACCCTCTAAATCACACACCTTTCCCACCATTTCTCCAAGTGTGAGCACTGCAGGTTTTACATGTGATGTATATCTTGCAAAAGCTTTGTGGGTTGGATATGGAAACACAATGAGGAGGTGAATAATCTGAATAACTGTAGCCAACTTTTTTTTAGACATCTGTAAGCAGATATGTTGCAGGGTCACCATGTCTCTAAAGGCCCAAAACCACCTCGTTTCAATTTAGGTTTTGAGTGATGAATATTGCAATCACCTTATTATTGCTCCATTTCTGTCTGCCAGCACAGGGATAGAGCAAGACTGGACAATAGACAGGACAGTCTAAAAGTAATCTTAACACCTTGAAACAGACCATCTGAGTGTCATGTCCCACACTTTTCTCAACTACTCACACAAGGTCTCTCACTTCTTTCTTTCATTCTCATCAATCATCCCTCTCTCCTTTATTTCTTTCTTTCTTTCGTTCTTTCCTTCCTTCCTTCCAGTGGACATGGCCACACATATCTCCAGATGCTTGCTGTGACCGCCCCACCATACCAGACACACCCCCCTCCAGCTCCAGATTCCCTTCACCACCAAAAATTGAACGGTAGGCTCAACATTTACACACAGACCTCTCTTAATTTATTGTAATGAGCAGTTTTGCGACAGCTTTAGAGCACAGGCGTGCAAGGCATGTCATTTGAATGAGCAGAGCTGTTGTGTGCGTTTGGTCGCTATTCTAGCTTGCCCATCCGCTGGTGATGGACGATTATCGTGCCATGATTAGAGCCAGATCAGAAATACTTTTTTTTTTCCCCACAAAGGGTATATGAGGTCGTTTGTTGTTGTGTATGCAGTCCATGAGCTATGCGATTTTACAAGAGACATATAAATTACAATAAATAGAAAACGTACAAGAAATAATACAACCATTTTTACAAAATGAAAAAATATACAATCTCAATAGTTCTACATTTTGGAAAATATGCTTATTCACTTTCTTGCCAAAGGTTTGATGAGAAGATCAATACCTCTTTCACGTCTGTACGGTAAATATGAAGCTACATCCAGCAGGCAATTAGCACAGATTAGCATAAACACTAGAAACAGGAGGAAACAGCTAGCCTGTCATTGTCCAAAGTTTAAAATATCTGCATATCAGCACGTCTAAAGCTCACTAATTAGTACATTTTACCACTATTTGGACAGAGCCAGGCTAGCTGTTTCCCCCTGCTTCAAGTCTTTATGCTAAAATAAGCTAATCTCCTGCTGGCTCCAGCTTTATATTTATCTTACAGAGATGAGAGTGGTATCGATCTTCTCATCTAATTCTTGGCAAGAAAACATTTCCAAAATGTCAAGCTATTGCTTTAAATCAACAACGGGTAGAACAGGTTGAATCTCTTCATATACCACCCAGATGAAGGCAGTAGCTGAAAACAATTGGGGAATACAGAATTGTATACTGAAGCTGTGCAGCTTGATTAATTTTGATTATATTGAATGCAAAGTAGTGTCATTTGAGACTGAAGTGAAATAAAAAGTTTGACTTTTCATAACAGAGGGATAAGGACTTATTCTTTGGGCAATCGTACACATCAAAAACACTATAAGAAGCAGACAAAACAAGCTTACAACATCCAATTAGTGGCTGTTCTGGAGCTTTTGATCGCAGAATCTTACTCAGATGTCGTGGAATTGTAGTTTAAATTTCATTTTTTCTTAGCGCTTTAAGGAAAATAAGGGAATTAAAGATGAAGGAATATTGTGTGATACAACTGGAAGCTCTAGAACAGCTACTAAATGGACCTTGTGTTGAGACTGTTGTGTGAGCTGCTGTTTCCAAGGTCAAGAATTAACTTTTGATCTTGACTATAAGAAGCTATAAACTCACTTTTTTTTTTTTGACATATTATCACCTTTTAAGTTGATATGACGAACTGGAGTCGTGTTTCTGGCCACCTGATGAATGTAATATTCACTCTCCTTTTCACTGTGGGTTGGTCTCCATCAACTCCTGAAGGAAATATCTGGGTCTTTAGCAGCTAAATGCTCTACTATGTTCTCAAGCTAGTCGGCAGCTTTGTCTGTCTGCCGCTTGACTGAACCAAAACAGTGAGCTGAAAGATGCTAAAACACGTCATATAGCTGAGGAACTGCAGAGTTGCGTGATAATTCTCAGTCCGTTTATTAGTACCAGTGAGCCCTTTCACATATAAGTAGTAAGTAAGTAAGTTTTTGGCAACTAATCGCAGCTCAAATACCTGCAATAACATGGAATGAGACAACTAAATAACTCTTTACCTCATAAAACATTTTATTAATATTGAATCAGAGAAGGTCAGGCAATGCACACGTCAACCTTATTTACCAGCGTGGCCTTGTTAGCTTAGTCCTGCCTATTCTTGCACTACAGTGTAGGTATAAGACTCTGTTTAAATGTGTGTATCTCTCTCTATGTGTGTAGGCCAGTCCGATGGGCGTCTGTGCAGCACATGGTTGTCCGATGCATGGTCTCTGCTCCCTGGTCTCTCCTCATTAGCCTCACACAGTGCAGCCCCCCCCTCTACCTTCCACTCAGTGCACACAAGGGGAAGAGCGAACCTTTTGTTTTCTGTGTCCGACCTGTGCCCCGTTCCAGCCCTCCTCCTTTTCTCTCCTTCTCCTCTACACTGACTAAATCTCTTTTCCGGCTTGATACTGCTGAAAACCATATGGTGTGTGACATCATTAGGGCAGGAAGCAGAGAGAGGGGAATGGTAGAGCAGGGGAGAGATTGGCTTGCCAGGTCTCTGTGCAGTGATGTCAGTAGAAAAGCACTCTGGGAGGCCCGTTGGGGGGTGAGAGCAGAGCAGGTTGGAAATGTTATCTTTTTTCTTCTGATTTTACGCCCACCTGGATAATTGGGGGCTGAAGGAGGGCAAGTAGAAAGGCAGCGTATACCTTGAAATGAACCTTGATGTGATTTGTTCATGTCAGGTCATAGACTGTTTGCCTAGTGTGCCTAGTTTACATTTGTGTGCAGGTGCAACACCTTCCTCCAAAAATGAAGAATCTCAATCAGAGAAATTTCAGATTGTTCCTGTGATGCTAAAAACTTCTGCAGATCATCTAACTACCTCTTCGTTTTAGCTGCTCACCAGGCTTTATGTCTGTCAACCTCCCTCCCCCTTTTGTTCTCTGGGTGAACTCTCCAGCTTTGTTGTGAGATCCTGGTCTCCATACCATCACTACCGACCCATCCAGCTCTCTATCAGCACACACAGAGATACACATAAACACTCAGTTAGCCACTCACACAGTCAGCATCTCTGTCCTTCACACACAAACACACACACACTAAAATACCCTTCCCCTCTGATTAATGGCAGAGCTGGGGAGGGTGCCAGGCAAGGAGGGAAGGCATTAGAGGAGAGGAGAGGAGCAAGGAGAGGAGAGGAGAAGGAGAGGCTGCTGCAGCTGTGGTTTTGGAGTCGGTCTCTGCACCCCCTTGCTGCCCCCTCTCTCCATCTCCTCTCTGGCTCCTCCAGGGACACACGCCTTGGCCAGGCCCCAGGAACCAGGGAGTCAGGACCAGGCTAAGGGGGAGAAAAAGGGGAACAAGAGAGGGAAGGAAGGATATCACAAAAGAAAAGAGAAAAACAGAGCTGACCTAATACCAAAG
The DNA here is from genome assembly GCA_002120245.1 of Maccullochella peelii. NCBI lineage: Eukaryota > Metazoa > Chordata > Actinopteri > Centrarchiformes > Percichthyidae > Maccullochella > Maccullochella peelii. The sequence continues at coordinate 142,745 of LKNJ01001111.1, read as the reverse complement.
TATTGTCAGGCAGCACCTACATAAACAGGAGAGCATGAGATGTTCCTCAAAGGTTTTTATGGGCAAAACAGTCCAAAGCATCATATTTCCAAAAACACTTGAGCATGTTAAAGTTTGTTTTACTGTTTAATACTGATGCTCTCTTTTGGTTTTATGTTGCAACAAAATCAGTACTCAGTTTTCTCAGAGTTGAAAAAAACTCCATTTACTGGAATACTTGATATAATGGCATTTTACTTAAGTATTTTTATTTTGCATGATATCATAGGCTATTAGTCAACTAAATACAATCAGAGTACTGTACTTTTTATATGCAAAGCACCACGTGGAACTAACTTGTAACTCATTACCAAACTCATTCACATTTAGCAGGCTGCAGTTTCTCCACAGGAGGAGCTGTTTAGCCATTGTGAGACATGCACTACCTCTATGAGTACATGCCAATTAAAGTGCGGTTCTGTCCGAACCCAACAAAAGTCTGAGAGAGTAGTAACCGAGCCCAACCCGAACCCGACAGGCATTCTGTTTTTCATGTCCGAACTCGACCCGAGCCAGATGCAGTTCATATAAGCTGAAGCAAATCGAAATGCCTCCATACTGTGGATTTCCCTGCACGGTTTTTGGTAGTTTTATAAACTTCCCCAATGACAAATTTTGTTTGACATCCTCCATCCTTAGCTAGGCTACATGTATATGTATTTATATATACTAATATTTAGGCACTGAACAGGAAGCACCATGTCAAGTATGACGTGACTGAACCCAAACATAATTACATTTCTGTCCGAACCCGGCCGACCCAACGGGTTAGGGTTCCACCCTCTAATGCTAATATGTGCCACCTATAGGACAGGAAAGTTATAACAGCAGAACTTTAGATCTGCAGATGTCGATATGTCGATGTTGCCTCCTAAAGGCAGGGAAAGTAGAAACTGCTACAATTTTAACACTCATGCAACAACAAGTACAGGGTTTTTTGATAGTTGCTGTTTTCTTTTGTGTGTGTGTTTGATGTTAGCACTTTTACCATATTCTAGCCAAAATAAAATAATTCGGAAATGGAACATCACTTTTTCACACTAACCTCCAGTGGATATTAAATATTTGACCATCAGACGTGAGCCAGTGTGTTAACCGTCTGTATAAATAGTTACTCGTCCAAAGCTAACTATTCCACAAATAAACAACAGACATGCAAATGATTTCATTAAAAACCCATTTTTCTTCAGACAAAGAAATTCTGGTTAGGACCCACCTCCATTCCTCACCAAAGGTGGACCATCATGGGAAAGAGGACAAATGAGGACAGAGGACTCAACTAAGAGCAGTGAGAATTCGGTGGGGCTACAGAATTCAGTTCAGAAAACAGTTGTAACACTCATTGCCTGCAGGTGGCACAAGTGTCAACATTGCAGAAGCTAGCATTTCTGCACATCTGCAGGTCTAAACTGTTGGCAGTCTGCCTGGCTTTTTCACCCCCTCACCAACAGACAGACACCAGGTTCTGTTATTTGTCAGTCTGATTGAAATCATATTGACTTTGAAATATATTCTGGTTGTCTGTTGACAGATTTGTAAAAATATTTTGATGTTATGATACATTTCTATTAGAAAGCCATGTGCTTTGTTATTTGTTGTTACACATCCCCTTAGCGCTTGGATAGTATCACTTTAGGTTGCTTCTCTTCTCTTTAGCCTTCAGCAGTCTGTAAGAAAATTATGCCTAAATATTGTTTGACAATATGTAGTTGATTGCGCAACAGTTTCTTAATAATTTTAGCAGTATTTTATTCCCCTGTGTACACACAATGACAGCTAGCACCTGTTACATGTCCTCCATTTAGTATTTTACTTTAAGTGTAAACTAATTTGCAGTAAAATGTACTTACCTATCAAAAGATAAAAAACAGGTTATACTTTTCAGTGTGTACATAATACCAAAGTGTGGATCTTAATGAACAGTAGATCATTTAAAGATTCTGGCCAGTGTATTTGTACCTTAAATGTGAGAAATGTGCTTAATAAGCAGAAGGTTGCCTAATCAATTCTCTTTGTGTTCAGAGGGTGTGAGCAACACTCTCAGCTCTGTCAACAATCAAACACTGTTTCCCTCTTCTGTTGCACTTGGTATCAAATGGGAAAGAAAGTGATTTCCTCAGAAGAGCAATGAAAAGAAACTGTTTGTGTTTCACGTACTTTTAATCTGAAAGTTTGCCAAAGCCAGCTCTGATAACTTTATTCCGCCATCCACTTCCCGAAGAAGATGTGGAATGATGAGGATGGAAAGAGAAATGGCAGAATTTATAGGCAAGTGGGAGGATGATAGGTTATGCACGTGGCTGGCTTGCTTCTCTTTTGTAATCTTGTCAAAAGTACTCAGCATTAATGCATACAGAGGTGGAAATTTTCCTTTTAACAGTGAAGATGGTGTGAGCTTTCATGGTTGGGGGAGGGGAGGTGTCAACAGTGGGCTCATCCTAAATTTGAGATAAGCTTATCAGCTCTCCACTTCATGCTAACTGTTATGCATTAACCTATGGCTTTATTGATAGCCTGACTCAACACATGCAGGATGTTTGGGTATGCCTGTGCGTGCTTGAACCCAAAGTGTGATCTGCTCACCCCCACTGCCCTGCAGTCCTGGGTTAGTGTGTATTTGAGGCCTATTCTCTCTCTCCTCTCCCTCACTACTCTCAGTGTTTTATGGGCTGTGTGCTGCGGTGCAGTGACCTCCCTCTCACCCCGGTGCCACCCAGCCGGTGCAGGATTCAGGCGCGCATGGCCCCTGCCAAAACCCCATAGCGCCACATCTGCAATCCATAAACGCCAGCCACACTCGTTCTCCTACTCCCTCGCCCATACCGCCTCAGACTCTCACACTCCTCCATTTCACTCACTCTCTCTCTCACCCACTAACTTTTTATTTTAATTTCCAAATTCTATGCATCCCCCTTTTTGCATTCCTTTGACTGCTTCCTCCCACCACTTCTGGTTTTATTCATGCTGAACATCAACTGGCTCGTCCCTTATCTCTCACTCCCTCGCTGCCCCTTTTCTCTCCTTCCGCTTCTTTATCCACATCCAACGGAAAAATCTCTCACCCATTATATCTTCAGTGGGAGCCAACAAAGTGTGGTGGCAGTGAACTGGGAACCACAAGACATTCCTGATCCAAACAGCACTAAGTCACCAGCGTTCATGTCTTCAGTGGCCTGTGCCAAACAACAGTGGCCTGTTCCAAACACACACTTCACTTATGGGTTGGATTCAGCTTTACCACGTCGCAGTTGGTCCCCAAACAGCTAAATGTTTATCTGTTTCAAATTGATAGTGTCAGGGAAAAATGTAGTGTGAGTATCTAAACTCAGTACCATTTTTGTGCATGTGTTACTTTAAGAGCATTCTCCATCAAGGGGGTATTAAATTCCCCCTCCCCTCTCCATGAACTGCTGGCCAGCAGAACACACAGCAAACACTCCTCCCCTCAGCCTTAACAAGATGTGTTCAACACATCACTGTTACTGTGCCCTTGCCTTAATCCATGCAAAAAATAGTAAAGTGGGAAATAAATTGAGTGTTACCAAAAAACTCCCTGCTTGCCCCCCATGGGCAATAGAGACATTAGTCTTTCTCGATTGTATTATCTTTTTTCTTCAACTTTTTCCACAGTAATCAAATAAAAATGCACATAGTGAACTTTTGCTCCCCTTCGTTCCTTGGATCATGTTCTCCTCTCCATCCCAAAGTCTTCACCTTCTGGTTTCCCAGACATATTGGCATGCCTCTGTGGTGCGGTCCCAACACAGCCCGAGGATGAATCATGTTGCTGCAAGCATGCAAGAGCTCAGTTTTATGATAAATATTGCAATTCATAAATCAGTGTTTTCCTAAGCAGTAAAGCAAAGGGGCAGGGAAGGACACAAAGCTGTGGCGCATTTCAGCTTTAGTTTGAAAGCAACAGAGGTCATGATCTGAGTGTGTGTGTGTGTGTGTTGACTAGAGCTAAAAAGGAGGCTTCAGGTCAGGGCAAGACCACCATGGAGAGAGAGCTGTGTGTGCGCGCGCGTGTGTATACTGCTGGTAGTAAGCAAAGTACTATAAATACTTCTACATATGCACACCACTAGTAAACTGATAGGGGTACTGGGAAGTGTAGCAAACATTTCATACTGTATTAAATTCATTCCAAAATTGGTGATTAATTAGGGCGTGTTCGTGATAAAAACAAATTCTACAAATAAATGAACCTGACAGCTGCTATTTGTCAAAATCTTAAAGGCCACAAGTCATTCACTGAGATATTATGGACAAGCATTTTTGTTAAAAAGTACAACTTGGGAGTTCTTTTTCCATGATTAAAGTTCCTCAAATATCTCGAACATTGCCTGTATGTGATTTTGTCTCAGTTAGTACATTTTAATGTGGCTGCAGACTTTATGTCACATCTGCTTGACTTCAGAGAGTTGCCAGTGTAATGGGCTTGATACGTGACTAATGTAAAAGCTGTTACTGACCTGCCAGTTGCTGTGGTAACAGGCTTCATTATCTTTTTAACTGTGAAGTACTCAACAAATATACAGCTATTTGTTCAGTGGTAGTCACTCAAATATTTTTGGACCGATTACAAAGTCCAGAGTTGCTCAAAAGAAGTAATGAGGAAGCTTTATGAATACTTATTCATCACTGCCATCTAGTGGCCGAAACAGACTCAGCAGCAAGTCGGAGGCTTCATAGCAAAATGGAAGAAGATGGCTCAAGATAAACAACAGTTAAACAAGAGATAGTTTTATTGAATACACATTACACTTTTTGAAAATGTCATGTGATCACGCTGATGTTAAGTATGTCTAATACATGTCCTGTGTCTTTCTTGCATTGCCATGTTGTCCCTCCACTATTCCATGTCCAAGTCGTCCATGTCCACCGTGCCCTCTCTCTTGACCCAGGGTAAAGGCAAGGGTACATAGGGGTCATATGTCCAGCGAGGATACACTCTCTTATACAAGTTCATCATGACAGTGTCTTGAGAGCGCAGTTGGTTATCAAATACACACTTCATGTGACCATGAGTTCCTGAAAAAATTAAATATGGCAGTCAGAATTCACAGGAGATAACAGACATTGCTTAAAGAAGCTGCAGACACTGAGTTTTGTTTTTAAAATCTCACCTAAAGCCTCCTTGATGTGGCCTCTCCGACCCCACTTTGTCCGCAGCTCCACTGGCTTGAACCACATGATATCATCTGTCACAGAAGGAAACAAAAGAACAGTAAACCATGAAGCTTAAAGCCGCAGAGAAGTCAAACATATTGTAATATTCTGTAGTCATAGTAAGAAAAGTATGAGAACATCCTCTCACCTCTGTTAAAGAACATGTAACGGACCACTGCAGAGCGCCTGTTAATTTTGAACGGGTGACCGCTCAGTACTATCCTCTTCAGCATAACACGCTGAGGGTCACAGCTGAGCAGACTGCCTGTAGCCACCAGGTCCTGGATGCCTAGATAGACATAGTGAACACAAACACAAGCTCAAATACTAGTACATAATTAGTTTAAGTGGATAATTAAATACAACAATTAAACAGACAGCAGAATGGATGGACAAAAGTTTAAAATCAAGGTATAGACAGGACTTTTCATCTTACCATCATTCCTTTGTTTGAAGAGCAGGACTCCCGCAGGGGGGAAGGTGATGGGAGCGTACACTGACACCACGGTGGGGGCGTCTGGCCTGAGGAAGCGCTCCATCTTATGCTTGTCAGCTAGAGAAGAGCAGAGCCGAGTTCATCACTCAATAATTCATTTACAACTGTTTATCCAGCAGCTAAATCGATTTCAGACCACTTGCTTCTACAATCACTCTGCCAATATATTTCTTGAATAGAAGTAACAGCAAATCAATAATGCTATTGAAAGACAAAAAAAAAAAGATTGTTTCATTAAGAAGAGATTAAGGTTGAATTAGGGGTATGCTTGCTCGATTACCAGGTGTTCTACCTGAGGTGTGCTGAGAGAAAATGGGAGAGGCCCGGAACCTCCGAAATCCACAGTGGAACACCAGCTCCTCTTTAGATTTGATGGGCTCTGTATTGCTGGGGTGTCTCCTCACCAAGAGGTGCATCACTGACATCTGTGCACAGAGGAAAAAATGATGAGGCCAGAAAAGTCAATAACAATAATAGTGTACTGTCAGAGTGACTTGGTTTCAAACAGACAGTTATAAATTCAGACAAATTCAGGCTTTCAGATGTAAAACCATGGATCACACCTTCTGTTCATGGGGCAAGAGAGACACCAACATCAGGGGTCTGCCTGACTGAACACTCTCCATCACGGAAAAAGGCACATCAGTGATGTGCAGCGTGACATACCAGCCCACCTGAAACAGAAGGGGCAGCAGAGTCAGTGAAGCCACAAATCTAAGATCTATCAAAAGTGCATTCACAAATGAAGACAGGCACACTTTTTTTTTTTTTTACCATGGCCCCCTCTTCCTCAGCTGCAGCCTCAGCCAGTATGCGGTGGCGAGTGCGTTCAAAGCTCTGGAACTGGAAGATGCGTGAGTAGTTGAAAGGCAAGTTCTCCATGGGGTCCCAGGGCGAGGAGCGGAAACTTTTTAGGCCTCTATAGCGCTGGAACCTAGACACAGAGAACAGCAACTGGATCAAATGTGGCAATCATCAAACAAATTTGTTTTCCTTCCAACTAAATTCGCAATACTTAAATATTTATTCCTCATCCTACGTAAAACAAGCAGAACTGACCTGATTCTCGCTGCCATGTCAAGGGGTGTGTCCACCTCATCAGGAAACATTTCATTGGCTCGAGCTTCCCGGTAGCGTTTTAGGCCTTCTTCATCTGCAGCTTCATCCATGTGCTCATCGTAGCGCTGATCTGCTCCAGCTCGCTCTGTGGAGCACACCTCTTCCTTCTCCTCCTCCTCATCTTCTTCTTCTGCTTCTTCTTCTGAGGCACAGTCTGAACCTGGCTCCTGAGTAGAGAGTATACAGTATAATTTTCTAGTATAGTAGCCCTGAGCCCTGTTGATATTAGAGGCCTAAACAGAGAATGCCACGGACTCTGAGTAAGTAAACATACCTAGACCCTTGTACAAGTTGATAAGTGAAGATATCAAAAATAAGTTAAATGTTCCCTGTCCCCTTATATATAACTATTACCAAAATGAAAACGTTATATTGTGAGATACATTGTAGCTCCTGGTTTGAAAGGGATCACAGTAGAATGAAATGACATGTGCACCAAAAATCATAAATATCCATCAGTACCATATGGTGCATTTTGTTTGTAAGGTATTAAAATGGGGCTAAGCAACATCCCCGGTTCATCCCCCTCTCTCTCCCCACATTTCCTGTCTGCCTCTTGACTATATGGTATCAAGTAAAAGCAAAAATGCCCAAAAGCTTTTGGGGAAAAAAGGATAGATTTTAGATAAGATAGCATAGTCTTCAAGAGGAATGAAACTTTGGCTTAGATTTCAGTGTTCAATTCTTTTGCACATACAATACCAAATCCAGATATACGTAGGTGAACGCATGTCTCTGCTGTTCTCTTACTGCTACTCTCTCTTGTCCTGTATAAGTAATACTGTTGTTGCAGTACTACAAAGCAATTTTTATACATACATACTATACACCGCTTTTTTTCCTAATTCACAAAGGTAGCCTTTTGCCTTAAACTGCAGTCAATATTTTACAAACAATGACTAGACGCACATGTTGGGAACACAAGTGCAGTCAAAGAGATTCTAAGTATAGAAATTGGAATTGTAAACAGCCAAACATAAACAAGACTAACCCAGCCACAATAAGTATACCGTTTTGAGAAGACCTGTGCTGTGCATAATAGTATTTGTATGTGTATGTGATATGGAGTTGCCTGAATTCAAACTATGACTGGGAATCCCTGGTTTGCATATATTTACATTTTGTGCTGTTCCCAGTGTGTCTACAAACGTCTGTCTCCAGTCTTTCCAGACATTCACTCTTACAATATCTAGAAATTCAACTTCCATGGACAATATATTTGTATAAGGAAATTAATCATCAAAGTCGACATGCTTTACAGTGCTCCCTCACCTGGCAAATTACAGGCAGAGCCAGACACATGAGGGGAAAGAAACTCAGCATGGGGTTGATTCACAACCTTTCCAACATCCCGGCTGCAATAATAATAATAATCATTATCATTTGAAGTACCCTTTTCCCTATTGTTACCCCCTCCTAAATATGTATTCCTGTGCGCTAACCTTGACATCAAACACATGCTAATAACAATTACAGATCGTAATGAACCCATTGAATAAGGAGAGTTTCCCCGACTTCTTTTCAAGCAGAGCTGGAAATAAATAAATGGTCGACCCCTCCCTCCGTCCAGACAGGAAGTTCTGTTCACAGGACAGGAAGACAGGAGGCTTCTCTCGGGACTCCTGCTCCAAACACTATTGTTGTGGTGAGCAGCCTGGCACTACAGGCCAGAGACAGACACTGAGAAAACAAACAGTGCCTCTCAGTTACGAGGTGCACTGACCGTGGGTCACGTATGCACCGCTCCAGCCCCGGAACCGCTGACACTCTCCACACACAGACCTCATAGCTTCTCCACAGATTACTGTCCTCATCGTCCTCCATAAGATTACACTGTCTGACTGCAGCCACACTGTTGCCATGACAACAAGAAGCAGCTGAACAAACTAACCCTAAAGGTGTGCTTAGGCTTTTGCTGAAACTATTAATTGATAAATCAAAATAATTTAACATTTAAATAATTAAGTCAAATTTAAGTAATTTATCAAATTATAATGACAAACATTTTTAGACACCAGCTTCTACAAGGTGAGGGTCTGAGCATTTTCTCTAACTCATATCATTATAAACTAAATCCCTGTCATTTTTTTTTTTTTTTTTTTTTTTTTTTTTTTTTTTTTTTTTACTTGTTTAGAGAAAATCAACATTTTGAAAATAACAGCTTGGGATCTGCAAACTTGCAATGGACATTTGTCCTTACATTTCTAATTAACTAATAGATTTTAAGTTAGTTGATGCCCTGGACTGAACACAAAGCCAATTTTCACCTCACTTTATTCAAACGTATTTGATCATTGAGTGTTTTTGTGTTTATCTACCACAGCATTTTTGCTTCGTCATCTTTGTACATTCAGTGCAGATTCAAGTTTTTGAGGCTAAAACATCTTTACCTCATTGTGTGCCACCTAGTGTCTGAATCTGTTTGCATCTTGTTATGTTTTTCCCTTGACACTCTATACAATCATACTGTCTCTTGAGTTCACTACACATTCAGCCTGATCTCACACGCCGCTATTCAGCTGTTGCTCTCACGCAAGATGTCTCGAACTGAAATTTGAATTGTCAAACTATAGAGATATACAGTATGCCAAAGAAAATGGTCGATAATCTGGACTAAGTTTCCTTTTGTCATGTGTGCACCTGTGGGGGGCCCCGTGGCTTAGAGGTTAAGACGGCGAATCTCACATCCCTCACCATCTCTCCACTGTCTGTAATAAAAGCTTAAAATGGCCAAAAATACTTTCAATATGTACCTGAGCGTTATTCTCCTCATCCTCTCCACACATGGCCTCGTCCAACATGTCGTCATCATCATCATCGCTGCTCTCTTCATCCAGCTCTCCATTCTCCTCCTCGTCTTCATCAACAATCCACATCGCCTGGTAGTCCGATGTTCCTTTAGGGACCTTCATCACACGTTTGCTCTTCCTGGCCTCTAAACAGCAGAGAGAAACATCAACGAAACATTTAGAGCCAGGTTTAATTGTATTTAGCCAATTTGAAAAAACTAACCATATTTGAATCAAGAAAGGTATTTTGTTACACAAGAAGACATGATTGTAAGTTGTGTCAGGTGCTTGTAGGCAACGAAAATATTGCTGTGTACAGTTTCACTTTGAGCTGACTAAAGGCGACATCACAGCTATGTACACGTTTTTTCTGTAACTCGCTGGTCGTGTTTATCCAACAATCCACTTAGCAAACATCAAACATCCATCAAACTGATTCCAAGATGTCACTTTATGGTGTAGTATAAAACGAAAGGTTTGTACAGCTTTTTAAGAGTACAATTCAAGCACTTTTCAAGGTACCTAAACCAAAAATGTCCAGACTCTGGAAGCCTTTATCATCACATACTAACTAAATTGTGACTAAATTGTTACTATAAATGGCAGGAGACAACAAACACATATGACGACGGGATCGTTTCATTTCAAATATTAAAAGATTTTTGGTTTAGATGAGTGATTGTGTAGATGATGAAACACCAGATTATGTTGAAAACTAAGCATTTTTCAAGCAGTATATTCAAATTCAAGCATATTCCTAACCTTGAAAACATAACGGTTAAAATTAAGCATGTTCCAAACTTCAAAGTATCTGTACGAAACCTGAAAACTGTAATCAAGTCAGTCAACCCCTACACTGAACAATATCTTATCACCATTTTACAAACTATCATCTCAAAAATGCTATTATGTGCAAACTCTGTCTGTGCACCTTCAGCTTCCAGCAGCTCTGTTTCTGTTGGCCACGTCTGCTCTCCGTCCATGGGGTCCACCTCAGCCTCTGCCTGCAGACTCTCCCTGCAGGATGGGTCTGCTTTCATGAGCACCCGCACTGCAGCCTCATCTTCACCTCCATCCTGTGGGAAACACAGATGACTGGGGTAAAAGGGAAATTTAGCCCACTTACTACCACTCGCATAGTGTGACATTTACATTAGAGAATTTTTACATTCTTGAATTGTTTTTGCCATCTTGCAGTCAGCTACTCATTTCATCATTAAACTACAATATGAAAATCTGATACTTAAATTAGCTTGCTTAGGTCATTTATTGTAATCAATATCATGACTGCTTTTATTGTTGTTGAAGTTCCATTATTGCTGCATAGCAAAGCAGTTCAAATTGCACATTTATTTAAGAAATATGTGGCAAATGGGCTAAGAGCTGCAAAAACATTGGTATGGCCCTTTAAGCTACAGACTTAAACTCCACCCTAAAAAAAGTCACACCTTTTGTAGGTTTTTGTACTGCCCAGTTTTAATTTGTGGATTTGAAGAAATCTCTGTTAAAGCTTATCAGCAGAGAGGCAAACTGGAGTAATTTACAGTGCTTCCATGTTTAAACAAATCCAATTTTGTTATTTTTGACACATATATGCATTAACGCACATTTGTCACATTAGATTATGGAATGAAGACTTTATAAATACATATATTTATATATTATGTTTATACAATAAACATGAATAAATGCATGTGAGGAAATCTTTCATTTCTAGGAAACAGGAGCCTTTTGCATTTTGAATTTTAAGAAATCTGATCATTAATGAGTCTAAAAACACCTACCAGCATGTCAACATCTCCTCCCTTGCCAGGTTTTGCTGGTCTGGCAGTTGTTAAGTTGAGAGGAAGAGGGTCTGATGGAGCATCAATCTGACTGAGCTGAAAGTCTCCATGTCCACTGATGTGCACCAGTCTGTCAACCCGTAGAGGACGGCCACGGACATACCCAGAGACACAGAGGGTGCCCAGGCCAGTGGGTCCACCACCTGTCCCCTCAGAAGGGCTGTTGGGCGTAAAAGTGACATGCTGAGCCAAAAGATGGGACCGTCTGGAGCGGAAACCAAGCTTTCTCTGTCTCTGAGTGGCCAGGTGTCTGAGAAGTAGAGTGGCATCCTGCTCTGAATCCAGAGGGAAGAAACGGGCATCAGGAAAACGGATCTCGGTGATCTTTGACAGAGCTCTCCTGGACTCAACCTTCTTCTTCACAGGAAGATCAGACACACCCTGACACACCAGTGCTACACGGGGTGAATTCAGGGAGAGACAAGGGGTTAGAAAATTTTCACCAGAAGAGAAATCACTTATAAAATATACTGCAACAGCAGTCTATCCCAGTGTCAATGGAGGAGTATAAACGCTCCAGCAGTGTGTTCAGGTTTGTACCCACCATGGCTGGGGAGGCCCTGGGCAAAGAGGCAGGAGAGACAGTAATCTCCATAGCTGTCCCAACCTTCAGTGGAGTCCAGCACAAATACAAGGCTATCTGCTATCTTTGCCACATCCAGCAGGGAGTGCATTTCAGCTGTCCAAAGAAACCAATAGAGAAGCTTCAGAATGGGACAACATGCTCAAAGACAAGACAGCATGAAAAAGCATATAACACTGTACAATCTATAAATACTTGTCTACCTTTTAATTGAATCAATACCAATATATAATATACCCAACTTTTGTATTAAGTGTAAAACACAGCGAGGCATTTTATTTTGTTATACAGTTGCAGTCTCTGAGACTGCCTTACTGTCCAAAGTTTCTGCACTGGGTTTATGGATATTCTATCTTATGTCACCAGTGTAAAACTGCCTGCATGATGTACATATTTGTGAACTCAACAGACTAACATAAGTAACTAAGATTAAGAAAACTCATCTTTTGTTGGCTGAATGAAGTATCACCTTGCCTTGCTCTTTAACACTCATTCAGAGGGAAATACATGCCTTGATGTTGTTGTGTAATTCCATAGTGTGTGTAAGCCCTTATTTTATTTGATATGTATTGAACAGGCTGGCAGAAGCTGTGGAAGTGGTGTTGAACTGCGCTTTGGTCTGAGTGTTTTTTATGCATTTGTGTATGTTGTTTTGTATTTATTTGAAAAACTAATACATTCATTTAAAACAGGTTTTAGTCACATCACTGAGGTCTACAACAAGAGTTAACTGCATTTAACTAAATCAATTTCCCTTCAGTTGATATTTTTTTGAAGTAACAACTGTTCCATATCACTCAATACTTACCCGTGCTGTGGTTTAGAAAGGTGAACCTTTGTTTAAAACGAGGCAGAATCATCCCAAAACTGTCACTGATGCCACTGACGCCCCGCTCCCGATGTACGACACCCCCTGCACCCTCCCCGCATAGCAGTTTGGTAACAGCACCAGCATCGACTGCAGCATGGAGTGACACCACAACGACCAAGTGAGGAGGACCGTCCCTGGTACCTAGACGTCGCTTTTCTGTCAGGACCTAAAAAAACAAGAGACATGGAAACTCTGCAGCACCAACCAGGAATTCAAAGAAGACTATTCTTCATGTGAAATTAAAAAAAAAAAATACCATGTCTTTCTTATTTCTGCGAAGCTGGTTGGCTTTGTGCCTTCTGTCCATCTTCTTCTGCTCCTTCCTCTGTTTTTTGGAAAGGGCTGTCACTGACACTCTCCCTGGGAGACAGGTCAACACAAGGATTTATTAAGTTAAGTGGTAAATATATATGTAGGTGCACACTTTCAAAGGCTGATTTGGATGCTTCATAGTATTTGCACTTCATAAAACACAAATTGCAAAAGGCTGTCTCACTCTTCACAGTACTATATGATGGATGTTTTAAATAGCTCATTGAATTTGCTTTTGTGCTGTGCTTTCTGGCACATTATTAATGTATGAAGCCATTTAATATAGTACCATTTGCATGCCAAATTTAGTTTACAACTGTGTTGTAAGACAGCCACTGCAAACTCATTAAAACAAACAGTAACAGATTTTATAATTCAATATCTGAACTGCTGTTGGGTTTGAATACGTGCTTGAGGTAAAACATACAATATAACTATAAGTTGTCAATAAATCTGCAGAAGATATGTGAACAGTGTGCAAACATGATATTCACATTGCCTTCTGTAGGCTATTGAAGTTATGATTGATGTCTACAATATCTGTGCTGCTTTATAACATAAATTGGGTGGACAATATATCAAAAATATCTGTAGAGTTCAGTGCAATCCAATACAACAGCCCTGCAACAAAGACTGCCCTCACTTTGTCAAGCTTATAAAATCATATTTTTTCTTAGATTCTTAAAGAAGTATTGATTCAATGGATACATTTTGAGGCCAGGGTTTGTTTTGTCAATGCTGCAATGGGTTGCATTACAGTGTACAGTGTCCACATTACTTTGTCTCTCAGAAATTTCCATGAATGCAAAGTACTGGCAAAATGTACCACTTCAGAAATTACCACAGAGTTCAATCAACATTTCTCTCAACTAGTAACAACAAAAACTGAACATTAAAAGGGATAGTTCATATCTATTCGACACAATAATCTTGATTAAATGACTAAGATAGAGCTATATAGATGTATGGACATTAGTTCAGATTCTGTGGACAGAGATATCCCTGTGAGCCGACAGCTTGTCTGACAAATAGTCATGGACAGACATAAACAGTCATAGTTGATTCTCTTGAAAGACATCTCTGTGCATCCTTAATGGAACTTAAATGTTTAGCTTTTATTCACTTGTCGCTTTTGCTGCTGTTCATTACTGTCTGACAGACTCTCAGTCCAACGTGATCCTCTGTAAGATCTGTAGACTGAAATAATGCCCATGCTTCTATTTCTAACTCAGACCCCTGTAAGTCAAAATCTATGAAATATCCCTTTGAGATGTAACTGCACAATCGCTTCATAAATGATTATGTGCATGTTGGTTTATGACAGTATCAAATGAAATTAAATGGTATTAGTTGCAGTGTTCCTGTAGTGGGTGGCATTTATAGTCTACAATGATGTAATCTTAATTTTATTATGTGATGATATAAATACATGCATGCGAAGTTGTGACTGAGGTACGAGAAACTCCAATAAACATTTTGACAACGTTTTCTGACAACAAACTCGCTCAGGTTAACATAGTATGACAACTGCCTTTTCTCTCCTGAGATATCTGGGAGCCCCGATTGGTTCCCCCGTGCTTTAAACGGTCATAGGTCAACTGGAGAACGTACACCATCAGTTTAGTTACCAACGCCAAGCGAGACTTACGCAATTTCTTACAAAGAAATGTGTAAAAAGACTTGATTTTCATGTGTCACATCATCCAGTGAGCTGATGCCACCCCTAAATTCACTAGAAAACTCAACACGTGTGAGCGGAACAGTGGCCACAGCCACAGGCTAACACAACACAGCTAACACAAGTTGTTAAGTAACACTTCATTATTGAAGACAACTTACCTTTGTTTTCTCTCTCAATTTCACCTTTCGTCCGGTGCTTGCCATGTTTGTGGCCTTTATTTTTCTGTTTATATATGCCGGGTCTGTGGCCCTGTTGTTTTTCCCCATTCGCAGCCATTTTTACCATGTGGAAAAGTACTTCCGCACTCGCACTGGCGTCATAACAGAGGCGCGTCTTCAAACGTTCCGGAGAGTTTATTTCTTCAAAATAAAAGCATAGGTTTTGATTATGTGAACATCGTGTTCGTGGGATGCCCAAAAGATACATTCACTGTTAACAACAAAGATTATATGTTGATAAGAAAAAAATACTGTACATACAAATGTGACTAAACATGATATGATGTGTGAATTTATGCCCACAGTTGCTCAAACCCACCTCTGAAAAGGTGATTCCACTCTCTCTTTCATCGTCCTCTGATATTTAATCACCTTTCTCATCATTCTATAATCTTTCCAATTATCCAGTTTTCTTAAAATAAAAGATACACTCCCTTTTGATCTGGTAGTAAAAGAGTGAGGAAAGAGAAGGAAATGTGGAGATGGAGGCAAGAGAAGAAAATTGAGGAGCCTCTGTTGCAATTAACAAAATTGAGCTTGCAGCTCCTACACCTGTTAACTCAGAGAACAAGTTCCTGCCATAGCAGCAAGTTTTGTTTTACCCTCATGCAGTATAACAAAGCCTGAGATCATTATCTAACATGACAACATTCACAGACACCACTGCCATGGCTACTATTCTTACACCTCTTAACCCCGTTTTATAGCAAGGAAGCCTGCTATGCGTACATGTCAAACCAACCACTATCAATAAATTAACTAATTTGCTAAGTTACTGTAAGAGGCAGTTATCTGAACTTAGACCAGGTTTCGCTCTTGCAGTAACTACCAGCATGGCTTTGTATTATGTGTATCCTGCGTTATTGCTGAGCAGAAAAAATAATTGGATAACAAAACAAAACCATCAGTGACTTTAGCACTGAAATGCAAAGTTTTTATACCTGGACAATGCTGTGGCCTTGAAGAAGATCTATTAGGAGATCAGGACAGGTGAAAGAGAGAAAGGAGAGAAAAAAGAGCGAGGAGAGTGATGTGCAATTACTTTTCTGGTAAATGAGTAATGTGTCATAGCCACTTTATTTAACTGTCATCATCAACATCATTAGCATCATCATTATCACTTATCTTAATTTTGAAGGCCACTCTTTGGTTTGCAGTTACAGCCTTATATAGCCAACTGTTCCTGCTTTCTGTTATGCAGTTTGGTCAGAGCTACAATCGGCTCAAAATAGCCAGATTAATTACTGTCACCTCTGTCTCCTCTCTTCATGGAGAAACTGTTGAAGTTGTGCAACACACATGCAGCACCAGTCACATGTGGCACACCCTGAAGAGGAAGCATGTAATGCAGCCTCCTCCACTCGCATTTAAGCAAATCCAAAAGCCCTCTAAGTGCCAACTTGAGTAGAACTTTTCCATTTGTTTGTTGGCTTTGCAACAGGCAGGTTATTGTGCAGGCTGAGTTACCATGCAGATAGTAATGATTAGAGAGATAGAGAGAGTGTTTGAACTTGAGGGAGAGGCTACACTAGGGGTTTCCTCTGTACACTGCTGTATCATACACAAGCCCACCCAATGCAGAGAATGCATTAGTAAACAATCGCTGACTATCATGCACTGCCTGAAGGGAAAAATTGGCATACTCTCAGTCTGCTGATGAAGGATTCTTTAAGTATGATGTAAGTGCCATCTACAGTCACCCCTGGATATCCAGTTTTGAGGAAGCCAGCATTTATGCTGCCAATTATTATTTTTTATACTTTTCATAATATTTCCCTATCTTAACATCAGTTCTGCCTAGTGGTTTGAGATGCTTGTGATGTATCTGATTTTAATCCTCAGAAAAAATACAGTGGAAGGTCTTGAGACTCTCTCAAACACTCTGGCCTTCGAACAACAAGCCTACTGCTGAGGGTCCCCAAGGCAAGGTACATAACACACTGTTCTAGTGGAGCTGCTCAGTAGCCAACAGTATAATACTTGTGTTTTTACTGGTTAATTCCCTGGTGTGGACCATTAAAGTACTATCCTGTGAATGTGTGTATGCATTTTGAATTGTGTTATTATGGGCCAGGGCAGGATGACACCAAAATGTCCTTATGGACTATTTCTGATATTTTATTCAAATATTTTCATACTCCTGAAGGCCTAAACTAGTCAATTTTACATACACTACTAATAAAAGCACAATTAGAGCATACAACACACACAGCAGTACTTTCATTAAAATAGCTTAAGCAGCAATGCTTAAGAAAGAGACTGCAGAGACTGAAAATTAATGTTTCCCCAAAATTCTCACAGAGTTTCTGTCAGTGCTTTTTCGTGTGTGTTTTGGGCCTAGGATGGCGATGCTGGTGGATCATCCATCAATACTGGCATGTATATGCTTGGTCCCAATTCCTAGAGATTTTGGTAATCCCCTGACCTTTTTTTTTTTGCCAACTTTAGGTCAAAAAATCTTCTTGAACAATGTTTATAAACCACATTGTTGGATCATTGCTCAAAGAAAATTTGCTAGTGGTATTTATAGTAACCAGAAAATTAATTATTATGTTTTTGATGATCCCTTGATCTTTTCTCTGGTGCCATCATCAAGCAAAATATTTCCACTTGTTCATAAGAAATAAATAGACATCAAAATAACAATAATATAAAATAATTTAATTGGCAGACTATCAGGAAATATAGTGACCATGTTCAGGCCCCCCAGAAACCAGAAGTGGAATATTTCTATTTTGCAGGCTACACACTCCATGAACTTTACTCTTAGAACAGACTCTTCAACAGACTCACTACAGTAGGCTAGATCTCTAACTATGAATCATTTATCATAGGTGATCAACTAGTTCACCCTAACAATCAAAATCAATGCTACTTTTCAGAAAAGCATTTTCCATTGAAAGGTAATTATTTTTTTATATTATATAGGCTACCTATTCCATTGTGAGTCTTTTATGTTAGAAACATGTAGTAGCCTGAAAAAATACGAGGCGATACTATACCACAAATTAATAAAAAGTGAATAAAAGAGTTGAGTATTTACTCGCCTATATATTACAGGCCGTGTGTTTTTTAATTATACTCCGCCTCTGGATGTTTTTGGGTCAGGCAGAGTTTACTGCAACTACACCGGGCAGGGCGGAACTGCTGTTGGCAATACGCTATGTCGAAGGAAGACGGACAGTCAGGCAGAGTCACAGCTTAGCTAAAACATGCCGGCGCGCTAGGTTAAATCCCCAGTTTTTCTAACGACATCGTGGATGCCATCGCGGCTTGTTTCTGGGTGTTTTGGAGGTGTTTGAACTTCCCTCACATTTTCCCCGACGCATTTTCACGAAGGGAGGCGGCGGCGGAGCTCTCGGCAGCCATCTTTGGACCTGCCTGGGAGTGGGATTCGACTACTCTGGCACCCCATTTACTTCGAGGGTGGGGATTTTAACCTATAATAATTCACAAATCTGTATGTTAAAATCGACTGACAGCGTTAAGAACCACAAGGATTTGGTGTACAAAATAACCGCACCGGGGATGAAACAGGAAGAATACTTTTATAATCCCAAACTGTTTTGAAAGACACGACATTCTCTACAGTGCTGAAACCTGGCCTGTCAGGAGAGGGTGAGTTTCAGCTAACTGGCTAAGCTAACTTAGCAAACATCACATAGGTTAGCTTGCTAATTTAGCAATTTCTGGTAAATGACTCTTAAAGTTGATTTAATTCCACATCAATCGGGTAGTTAGTCAACTGCTCACGTAGTAAACACGTCGCGAATTTTGCTTGGATTGTTTGGTCATATGACACGTAATTTAGCTGAGCTAACGTTAAGTTTGGTGTGTAGCTAACATTACAGTAAACGTTGGCTAGTTGGGAGCTCCTGAAACCTAGTCTGATTTCTTTGCGCACGCTTGAGAGTGCTGTTGGGTTCGTACATTTCAGACTTTGTTAGTTTGACTTACTTGTGTGACAGGTGAAACAGCTATTGGAAAGTGACAACTTTCAGAAAATCCCACTAAGTGCTTGCTCTAATTCCACTTGTATTGCAACTCCAGTGAGGTTTTACATAGCCACAGGTAACTCAGGATATAACGCAGCCAGTAAGACTGTGCTATTTACTGGTTTACACTGGTTGATAGTTTTGCTGTAAGGCACACCATAGTCATTTAATCGTGGTTTACATTTTTCAGAGCAATAACAGCACTGTATTTGCAAGTGTCTACCTATCCCCACAGACAAACTGATTAGGCCCAATTGCCATCTCACTCAATTAAAGTACTATAATGTAGACCTGTACATAAACATACATTGGCTTAAAGATTATAGTTTTTGGTTTTGGACATGGGTGGTAAAGACAAAGGAAACACTGGTGGTTGACACTGTTTGATTATGTGTTTTTTTTGTGCTATGGATTGGAGTGCCAAAAGGAAATGACATAATTGGCCATCATTACTTATAAGTTCAAATTGCATACTGATTTCTAAAAAGGGATGGCAGTTGCATTTTGTAAAGATGAATTATCTGCATGATAGCTTTAAAAACCTCTCACTGTGTCTGAAATGGCAATGCATGTCTGAAAGCACGCCTTTGCTGTTAAGTCAAGACAGACAGATAATCACCAGTCAACATGCTCACCAGGGCCCCTTCCTACCTCCCTCCCTATAGCTGTGCGAACAGGAAATGCTGAGAAATGCAGCGCAGTGAGGACATACATTGGGAATTCCAGCCCTCCAGCTTTGTTGTCCTGTCCTGCTGCATTCTTGTGCATGTGTGTGTGCTAGTTGGAACGCAAGGGTGTTTTACGAAGGTATCCGTTATCATCACTCACTTTTGTGCTCACGTGTCCGCTGTTGAAAATGCCATCATGAGATATAACAACAAGGCTCATTCATGAGCAACAATGTAGTAAAGGACAATGGCAATAAAGAGGCACAGTCCAACATGCTAATGAGGCTTTATTTCAGGGCCGTGGCTGCATCTGTATGGAATAGTGAGTTGTTCAGTGTTGTTGTGAGACAAAAGATGTCTGCTTGAACTGGGGGCTGTTTCTCCCAGGCTGGGAAAGAAGTCTTGTGACTCTAGCGTCAGCTCTGCATCTGTTTGCAGCAGATCATCTGAGCCGCATGGACTCAGTAAACTTTACTCAGTGATCTTTTACAGTCTACATCTGTATTACAGCAGTACAGCTGTATAATTAAACCTATTAAGCCTATTTAATAGGCAGCAAAAAGTTAAAAGTGTAAGCCTGACAGTGGCGTTGTGGACCTATGCTGTATTCTGTCCATTTCTGTAATTTTAAAGAGTGAGTTCACCTAAAATTCAGAAAACAAACATGAAAAAACACACATTTTCCCTCATATCCCTAGTGGTATCAAGTCATGCAGATTACTTTTACATGGTGAGCTTTTGAGATAAGGTTACTCCACACACCCTACTGTGGATATTTTCAGAATTTCTTTTACATTCAGGAGAAAACAGTTCACAATTTTCTTCAAGTAACCATGATGGATTATCTTGAGTACCCAGGACATTATTTTTGGAAAGTCTCACTGCTTTTTAAGTTTGTTAAATGTAATAACACAGTGAGCACAACAAACAAATTATTTATCTGGATTGTATTGGAATGTTGCAGATGTGGATATCTCAAAACTAGGGCAAATAAAACCAGAACTGTGTGAATAGCTAGAAACCCCTATAGATGATGTTTGTTTGTTTTTAGTGATTTTGGTGATTGGCTGACCCTTTAATCACTTCTAGGAAGGTTATATGGACTATGTTTGAGAATGTGTACTTACAGGTTTAACAAGTAGTCCCACCACTGGAATGCTTTGTTTCAGTTCAGGCATCTATCTCACAGTGAAGCAGTGTCTTGTCACCTCAGTTTCTTTGTTCGAGCAGGAGATTGTCTTTGTATCCTCCTCACATCTGTCTACATACCAGTCACTGAAGGTGTGAGGGGAGGTTGTCAGGACACAGCCCACTGATTTCCTTACTGTAGGGGCTGTTACTATGGAAACAGGAGAGTTATCGCTTGCTACCTCAGGATTTCCGACTGGCCATTCTCCACATTTGCACCTGACATCATGGTTCAGTTCATGTTTTGCGTAGCCTTCTCTCGCTCAGTCAGAGAGCTGGGACAGATGTTTCACTTACCTATTGTTTCACATTGCCTCTCACAGTAACATACAGCACATTAACAGTGTATAGGAATGTATTAGTAAGGTATAGGTAATATGTGAATCTTATCCCAAAACATCCAAGTGAACTTCTTAAACCAGTCTTGGAGGATATTGTACTTCTCTGCTGTCTGCAAATCAAGCCCTGTAATTTATACTGTTGTTTTTCTTTTTTTTATTGTACTCATTCTTGATTTTCCTTGTACTTTTAGCTCTGAATACGTATGAGACCACTGTCCTGCAGATGAGCCATCAGTGGGGGCTTTCAAGTCGCTGTCGCAGACCCAGATAGTTCCTGGCGGCAGCGGCATTGCCCCCCACTCCCCAGCATGCCCAACAGCAGTCGGGCGGGGAGCCTGAAGGACCCCGAAATTGCTGATCTCTTCTTCAAGGAGGATCCAGAAAAGCTCTATGCAGATCTGCGTGAGATCGGACATGGCAGCTTTGGTGCTGTATATTTTGTGAGTGTTTCACAATATAAGGCTATGGTCCAAGCCTGAGGGCGTGTTCAGCCTGACATCAGAACTGCGTCAAAAAACGCAGCCTCCTCATTAATTTCAGTGAGGCCGCTGTGTTGGCACATAGGACACAAATATGAGTTAGGCAAAAAAATAGCCTGTCTCAGTTAATGAAATACATTCACGCACACATTTCTGGTATATCACTGTGTAACAGAAATGGTGTAATTTAGTTGTTTATCTCAGGGAAAAGAGCAGTATGAATACAGAATAGGGCTGAAGATTGGGGCTTAGTAGCCTTGAAGGTCATTGGGATGTCATATTGATAAATCATTCTGTTTTGTTTCAGTGTTTGACAATTGGAGAGCATTGTTCTATGAACCACAAAGGCCTTTAGATGCTTTTAAACATTTGAATGATTTTAAAAATGCAGAACTGTTTTAGCGACACTGTTTTACCAATGGTGATGCTGTATTTTAGTCTCAATATCTCTGAAAATGTAATGTTTTGGGTGTGACTTTGTGCTTTAATATGTTCGCTAAAATGGGTTATGTAGTCTCTGTAATATGGATATTATGCCCAAGCAGAAAGTCGCAGCATTCATGGCTTCTGTTAGTCAGCTTACAGAGAATTGTTTATTTAATAATGCAAAAAGCTTTACAGGCAAAATAATACAGACAAAATTAATTACCATGGGTATCTCAAAATATTAAAATTGTAGCCAAAGTAACTAAACTAAAACTTAAATCTTTGGTAAAGTTATGAAGTGACAATGACAATCACACCAATATGTAATGTGCTTATCATCCAGGCACGGGATGTGCGGACAAATGAGGTGGTGGCCATCAAGAAGATGTCTTATAGTGGGAAGCAGTCCAGTGAGGTATGATAGCTTCCAATAACCTATATCATGTTACCGAGGAATTGTTACCACGTTTGCTCATGAATGTTGTTTTGTTTGTAGTCATAGTAGTCCTCTGATTTTTATTTTTTTACTCTTTTCACAGAAATGGCAAGACATAATCAAGGAGGTGAAATTCCTGCAGAGAATACAACACCCAAACAGCATAGAATACAAAGGATGTTACCTGCGAGAGCACACTGCCTGGGTAAGTTTCTACATGAGTGTCAGTGATGATGATTGTACTGTATGACTAAAATATGTTACCCACTGATTTATAAAGAGGGTAAAAAATGTATTTCATTTCATTGCAGCTGGTAATGGAGTATTGTCTAGGCTCTGCTTCAGATTTGTTAGAAGGTGAGTTGAAAACCTTTGAACTCCTAATCAATACATGAGGCTGCCTGACTATAAGCAGAGAAGGTAGTCTCCTTCATTTCATTTCAAGTTTATCCGTGTCACTTTTTTCTTGATTTACATCGCTGTTGGTGAATGTATCCCTTCCAGTTCACAAGAAACCTCTGCAAGAAGTTGAAATAGCTGCAATTACCCATGGTGCTCTTCAAGGGTTGGCTTATCTTCACTCCCACAACATGATTCACCGGTGAGTGTTTCAAGTGTTTGGGAGCATGCTGGTCACCAAGCACTTATCCCCTCAGGCGTTCTGTCGTCTGTGTGGAGCTGTAATCGTTTCATCTTATGTATTTGACAGAGATATCAAGGCAGGAAACGTCTTGCTGACGGAGCCAGGGCAGGTAAAACTAGCAGATTTTGGTTCCGCCTCCATTGCCTGTCCTGCTAACTCCTTTGTTGGGACTCCATATTGGTATGTTACAAAACATGTATTTTGAAGGTTCCTCTCATTTTTCATTAAATGTCCATTTACATATTTGTATTGTGGTGAATGCGTTTGTTTTCTTAGGATGGCCCCAGAAGTAATTTTAGCTATGGATGAGGGTCAGTATGATGGAAAGGTGGACATTTGGTCTTTGGGAATAACCTGCATTGAATTAGGTACGGTCACTGTTCTATATTTCCTGATTCACATCTAAGATTCAACTGTTGTTGCATTGCTTGCATCCACTTTCATCTCTTTTTACACTTTAACAGGCATCTCATTGCCAACATAAATTTTGCTCACTTAGTCAGTCAATAACTGAATAATGTTGCTCTTTCTTCCTCTCCATAATTTCATTTGTCTTCACTGCATCTGACTCCTTGATGTAACCTGCTACTTGGTTTGTAGCTGAGAGGAAGCCTCCACTGTTCAACATGAATGCAATGAGTGCCTTATACCATATAGCACAGAATGAGAGCCCCACGCTGCAGTCTAGTGAATGGTGAGTTTAGAGTTAAATATATGAGAGCTGGTGTAATGTTTCTTAAACTAATCGAGTTCAGAAAATAACTACAATTCTATCCTTTTTCCATATTCCATCTCTCGACTTTAGGACGGATTATTTCCGAAACTTTGTAGATTCTTGCCTTCAGAAATTTCCCCAGGATAGGCCAAACTCTGAGGAGCTCTTGAAGGTAAGAATCAAAAAATTTACATATTACTTATGTTTTATGGTTAATCCCTATAACCACATTGGAATTCAGAATTTTAATACAAGAGGTCTTTTCTGTGTTCTTCCTCCAGCATGCATTTGTCCAACGTGAGCGACCAGAATCCGTTCTAATAGACCTGATAAATCGGACTAAGGATGCCGTGCGGGAGCTGGACAATCTGCAGTATCGTAAAATGAAGAAGATCTTGTTTCAGGAAGCTCACAATGGCCCCACAACTGAGGCACAAGATGAAGAGGAGGTCTGTCGTGACTGTTTCAACTGCTGCTAGCTTCTCTCTTTTTCTCAATTTCTGTTGTCTCCAGTTTGGCGAGGTTGTATTTTATAGTATTGTGTCCTCCTATGTTATTAGAGAGCATTGTTGTAACCTCGTTACTGTCTACCATGTGTGTTTTTATTTTTAGGAGCCAGAACACAGTGTGGGTAGGACGGGTACAGTGAACAGCGTGGGGAGCAATCAATCCATACCCAGTATGTCAATCAGTGCCAGTTCCCAGAGTAGCTCTGTCAACAGTCTAACAGATGCAGGCGATGACAAGAGTGAGGTGGACATGGAAGGAGACCATACAGTCATCTCCAACAGCTCTGTGATACACCTCAAACCGGTAAGAAGTTCAGGTTCTAGTCTGACCTGCATCCATGTCTTATTGTATGTCTTAAATTGATTATAGTAATTCATTATTATTACATAATTCCTTTCATTCATTTTAAATACAACATGAGACATAAATGTGTTTGCTTTGTATTGTCTTGTTCTGCTCTTTACATCTTCTATGCATTTTTGCCTACCTTTCAGGGCGAAGAGGCATATAATGAAGAGTCAGAACCTCACACTCGGCCAACTGAGCCACAGTCCCCACCTGCACACACTCCACGGCCAAAACGGAACCGCGAACACTTTGCTACTATACGCACAGCCTCAGTGGTAATGATGACAGAGTTATTGTATTTGCATGATTGATGGCTAAAATAAGTTATTGTATACCTGCTTGACATTTTCCACATTCATGAGCAAAGGCAAAAATCTTTTGACATATTGTCCTCGTGAGCATTGAATGCTTTTTCTTTAAGGCTAGAAAGTAGTCATTTTGTATGTAATCAAAAGCAGAGCCATGATCCAGCTTGAAACATTTGAAGCACTTCCCATATTGTCTTAAATACTTCACTTTTGATACATATGGTAGCCTCACATGCATATAGTTCTCTCAAAAACTAGTTATTTCCACCCACAACATCATATAAAGAGAATCTGTGTCTTGTGTTTGCCAGCTCACTCGCCAAATTAAGGAGCATGAGCAGGATTCTGA
The DNA here is from genome assembly GCA_002120245.1 of Maccullochella peelii. Taxonomy (NCBI): domain Eukaryota; kingdom Metazoa; phylum Chordata; class Actinopteri; order Centrarchiformes; family Percichthyidae; genus Maccullochella; species Maccullochella peelii. Next base: position 117,215 of record LKNJ01001111.1, on the reverse strand, counting down.
GTTAAGGGAGCAGATATTGGGCTACAAGCGTATGAGGCGGCAGCACCAGAAACAGCTGATGGCTCTGGAAAACAAGCTGAAAGCTGAGATGGATGAGCACAGACTTCGCTTGGACAAGGAGCTGGAGAACCAGAGGAATAGCTTTGCCCAGGAGATGGAGAAACTGATCAAGAAGCACCAGGCGTCCATGGAGAAAGATGTATGCTTCTAACTCATTTATGTGTGTTTGATTAAGATGTATAAAACATTTATTTTATCTAGAGCAAACTGATTATGATGTGCATTTTTCCATTAGGCAAAAACTTTTAGCAATGATGAAAAGAAGTTTCAGCAACATATTCAGAGTCAGCAGAAGAAAGAGCTCAGCAGCTTCCTAGAATCCCAGAAACGGGAGTACAAACTTCGAAAGGAACAACTCAAAGAGGTAGTACATTAGATCAACAAATGGACATCAGTCATTACTATGAAGTATGTTCTACTAGTGACCTGCAATCTTTCTTCCGTTTAGGAGTTAAATGAAAACCAGTCAACACCCAAGAAAGAAAAGCAGGAGTGGTTGTCCAAGCAGAAGGAGAACTTCCAACACTTCCAAGCAGAGGAAGAGGCCAACTTACAGCGCAGACAGAGGCAGTATCTGGAGCTGGAGTGCCGCAGGTTCAAACGGAGGATCTTGATTGCTCGCCACAATATTGAACAGGACTTAGTGCGTGAGGTCAGCACTCCTACATTGTACTGCAAATGTTATAAATATTGATTCATGAATTAACAAACTAAAATTGAGTTATCTTTGGTGCTTGACAATCTTGTCCCTTTGTTGTTTGTCTCTTCGTGTGCACATAATTAGGAGCTAAACAAGCGTCAGACCCAGAAGGACTTGGAACATGCCATGCTTCTCCGGCACCACGAGTCCATGCAAGAGCTGGAGTTCCGCCAGCTCAACACCATCCAAAAGACGAGGGCTGAGCTGATCCGCCTGCAGCACCAGACGGAGCTCACCAATCAGCAGGAGTACAACAAGAGGAGGGAGAGGGAACTTCGGCGCAAACATGTAATGGAGGTTCGCCAGCAACCCAAGAGCCTCAAGGTGGGAACTCAGCTTGTGAGCATGCATGTACATTGAATATTCAGTAGATATTCTTAATAATAATAAATAATAATAAAGTTCTGCTGTCAAATATGCAATTCACTGTTTGACAGGTGGACGTATTTTTTTAAATCTTAAATAAGCTTAGGTGTCCTGAAACATTGATCCATAACATTTAGAGTAAAAAGACTGCATCAGAGTTATGAGTGTGCAGCTTTTACTTCCCCTAAAATTGACAATAGAAGCTTACCCAGGTTTCTCATTCATGCATTGGCTGCTTGGTCTGAGCCTAAAAATATTGCGATTATACAGACATAATGTAGATAATAAGGTTCTTTTTCTGTGTTGTTTAATGCTTGCTTTTAAATATAAAGAAATACATAATGAAATACTTTTCTCTACAACATAGTCCAAAGAGCTACAGATCAAGAAGCAGTTCCAGGACACATGTAAGATCCAGACCAGGCAGTACAAAGCACTGAGGAACCATCTGTTGGAGACCACACCAAAGTCAGAGCACAAGGCTGTCCTTAAACGGCTGAAGCAGGAGCAGCATCGCAAACTTGCCATCTTGGCAGAGCAGTATGACCACTCCATCAATGAGATGCTTTCCACTCAGGCGGTGAGTCTGGCAATGCCAGGAATGTAGAATCCTAAAGTTGTGAAGTAAGACCATGAAGCTGCCACGCAATTTAACATTTTGCCATCTTTTTTTAGAGGATGTGTCCAAATCAGTTATGTTGTGTATGTATTTTTCTCATTTGATCTTGATCCTGATCTTCTCTCTGTCCTTAGCTACGTCTGGACGAGACTCAGGAGGCTCAGTGCCAAGCCCTACGAATGCAGCTACAGCAGGAGCTGGAGCTTCTCAACGCCTACCAGAGCAAGATCAAGATGCAGACAGATGCTCAGCATGAGCGTGAGAGGAAGGACCTGGAGCAGAGGGTGTCACTCCGAAGAGCCCTGCTGGAACAGAAGGTTTTCCTCTATGAAATATTCTCATGTGGAGATTTACATTGGTCTGACTCCATGATTATTGTCAAGATTTGCGTTTTCGAGGTCCTTTCAATTTAAAAGCCCAGCACACTCACACAGGTTTCCAGTTATTTTGGTTTTAGACCTGCTTCGGTTGAAGGTGGGTGAAGCTATCCTGGGATTTACATGAGGTCAGCGAGGTCTGTGTACCAACAAAAATTATATAGCTGTAACTTTTCCTGCCCTAACAGGTGCAGCAAAATTAATAGGAGAATAAGGACATTTTCACACCTATAGTTTGTTTGCTCTGGTCCATATTGGTTGATGAGTTTGTAAACTTGTAGTGTTTTCCCCTTGGTTTGGAGAAAAATCCAAGTGAACTAAAATGCATCACTACAAACCACATGACCACATTCACTCTGCTTATTGGACAGATGTGTCTGGGGCGGGAGCAAGAAAGTAAATACAGGAAGAAGGGCCTGTGTTCTGGACTAGTGCATATTTCTGTGAGCGAAACATAGCTATGATTCATTCTCCGACTGGCTGCTACTACTAGAAACAGTTTGCGGCCTCTGTCGCATCCCAGAATGCAAAGCACACCTTGGCTACAGGAGCCATTTAGCTCAAACTTGTGTAGTGCGTCTGGTAGTTGGGTCGGATTGAGGTTGGATCACGTTCCCACCACAAACAAACAGCTCCAGAGTTAATTTGGAACCAGACCTCACCACCTCTAAAGGGTCTCAGTGTGGTTGTTTTGGTCCGCACCCAAGTGCGATAATGAGTTCACACCTGCCCTAATGGAGCAAACGTACCAGGGTTCGTTTTAACCGAGCTAAACGGGTTAGATGTGAAAACGCCCTAAGGGAGATTTCAGTCAAGCACAGTCTGTAGACTGGTTTAATTAGGTAAAGTAAGTGAAAACACTTGTGGATGTGTACCATGGGTGTGTTGGGCCTTTAAGAGTAACTGAATATGCTTTTTTTTCACAGCAGATTTTGACTTGTAATAGTAGTTAAATTTTTGTACCTTTTACGTTATGGTTTCACTGTCAATGGATGGATGCCAGTTGAACACAGTGCAGTGTATCTGCTAACTGTGAAGCACATATATGAACAATATTTACTAATTTTTTTTTAAACTTTTTCCTGTAGATTGAGGAGGAGATGCTGTCCTTGCAGAATGAACGCTTGGAGCGAATCCGGAGTCTGCTGGAACGTCAAGCCCGAGAAGTTGAGGCTTTTGACTCGGAGAGCATGCGCCTGGGCTTCAGCAACATGGTGCTATCAAACATCTCCCCAGAGGGCCTCAGCAATAGCTTTCCTGGGGCTTCAGGAAGTTGGAGTCACCATCAGCAACAGCACCCATCTGGGAGCGCTCAAGGGCCACACTGGGGCAGTGGCGGCCTGGGGTCAGGGTCAAGCCACCATGGCAGCCATCACCACTATCACTCCAGTCCGGGAGGGTCACCTATGCAGCAAGGCTGGGGGCAGGGCATGCAGGGAGGTGGGGGTCCACCACCGTGGGGCCACCCATCAGCAGGAGCCCTGGTCTCCCGCAGCAGTGGAGGTGTACAGAACAGCCCCCAAGCAATGGGGAGGACACCCTCAGGAGGGCGCAGTGAGCAGGCCATGAGCAGGAGTACCAGTGTCACCTCTCAAATATCTAACGGGTCGCACCTCTCCTTCACATAGATGTCAGCCCTGGAGTCAGAGTTTGAGCGTGGAGATGTAGAATCCAGCAATCACAGCAGGACAGAGTCTTGGCTGAGCTCTGCTGCTCTGTCTCTCTCTGCGACACTTCCCCTCCGCTTCACTCGTGTACAGATGTGGATGTGTGATGAAATAAATGTTGCTCAGGTCAAAAGGGCTGGAGGAAACGCAGCCCGTCCTCACGGCAGTTTATCGGCACACATACAGATCCTTAAATTTATGTTACATAAGCAATTTGAGTGTCAAGACATAATACTCCCTTTTTGTTTTTATTTACAGCTCTCTCCTATGGAATTTTTAAAATATGTTTTGTGCTATTCACAGCCATTGCACTCATTTTGCACATGAAACACTGTTGAAATGAAACACAAAAAAGCCTTTGACATGTGTTAAATATGTCCTTAGAAATGTGGTATCAAACAATCACAGATTTTATTTAGCATCCCCCTCCTTCACTTTCCCGATTCATATTCAGTTATACACTGGTCGGTCCTTTGACGGTGGTTAGAAAGGCAGCAGACCTAACTACAGATGCTTTGCAGTTGTGATACCAGCCTGCTGTAATGGTCATTGTGATAAATTAGATGCCTCCTTTTTATTCAGTAGTTTATTTTTATTCCACCTGATTTCCTGGTCATCAACTGAAATGTGACTTTACAAATTCAGAGCCAAATAAACTAATCTTGTTTCAGGCTTATGCTACACTACTTCAGTGCCTTTTAACCTTTTGATTATAGAAATCGGTCTCAGATGTTTATAGTTTAATATTTTAAGATAATTAGTTTATAATCTGTGCCAGTGTATGTTTAGTTCAGTCTATTTTAACACGTGATTTTAGTTCCAGAGGTCCCAGATACTTTTCTCAGATTATTCTATTCACTGTGTATGCAGTAAAGTTGGTTTAAGTCTTATAAATGGTGAGAAACAGAAGATTGCGTGTGTACATCGGTAACTATATTTTTAGGTCTTTAGAGTGGTGGTACTCTAGGGGTGAACTTGGAAACCCCTGCGTTACCGAGAATGTCATTGTACACATTCACAGGAGGAATTGTGAGGGGGAATAAAAGGAGACTCATTTGCCTTCAAAAATAATCCTAGTATTGATCTGTTGATTTTTATTAGTGCCTTTTTAAAACTGCTGCCTTTTTCAAAGCACTTTATACAGCTAAGTATGTGTAAAATTAATATTTGACTTCTGGTAGACGAGCGTTTTGTCGGTACGTATGTAGTTAAGTGGAGGAGTCGAACTAACCTGTGCTGTGATTTTCAGGAGCAATTTCCCAAGTACAGAAAAAGCCTAGTGTATGTCAACACACAGACTGTGAGTGGAAGCATTTCCCCCCCTTTCTGCAGCTTTTACTGTGTTTTGAAACTGTAGCTGTTGTTGGTTATCTCCTCTGTGTGTTTATGCTGAATTTTGATTAAATAGAGGATGTGAGGATGCTGCAGTGTTTTTAGCTATGTTTTGGCTACAGTTTCTATAAAACCAACTGAACTGAGTTAACTGAAAAGAGTCCATTATGTGCAGGCGGATAGCTTAAGGTAATTGTCATGACCATGACAGCAGGCTTGGCAGTACTAAGAAAACTACAACACTGTTAAAAAAATGTTGGGGCCCAGTTAAGTAACACTAAAAAAAATTTAAGAGGTGCTAAGTTATAAATGTTACACCATCTCATTAGAATCCAAGAACAAGGGTGACTGAATCAAGCACATGCTCGCATGATGACATTGTAGCATATCCATGTAAATGTAAAATTGAGTCAACACACACTCTGTGAAAACAGCCAAAATACAAAATAAATGTGGTAAAAAGCACTTCTAAGCTAAGTTCCTCTAATAATATCAGTTTCTGTTTTGCTCCCTTCTCTCTGGTTTGTGGTTTGAGGCTTGAAATATCATTGGAGAGAATTTAAAACACTTTGTTGGAAAGACGTTTTCAGGATAATTATCCAGAGATGATAAGGATATATGCTCCCCTGAATCACAAAGCTGGAGTCAAATGTTCATATGTGTATATTGTATTGAAGAAAACATTTAAAGACTAAACTCACATTTTAAGAAAATTTCTAAAACTAACTTTATTTAACTGACAGACAACACTGATATTGGCAAAACTTTCACTCTAAGTGAAAGTGGCGTTTAGTTGTCTGGACAATGGAAGAAATTGTAGGTTTTTTGTACACAGACAGACAGAATGCCTCATATGCATGTATGTTGCTCCTTTAAATGCCACTTATTTAGTCAACCAGCCATCTCTGAACATTATCACTGCAGAGTTCATCCCCCCCCCCAACACCGCACGTTTGACCATTTGTCCCCATTCCACTCTGATTCAGAGCCACCTTTTCAGATGCTGGCTCTTTCTGAATGTCATACTGTGATATATTCCTGTCACATTTGAGGGCACAAAAATGCTGGGGTCTTTTTTTTTTTTTAAATAGGTGGGATTTTAATTTTCCACATGTGTATATATACCCTACCTAGAAAGTATGCATTATATCAAGTTACATATGGTTTGGTCCCAAAACTCTTAGATTTTTTTAATGCCAAGTGACTTGTTCCAGCTACTGTAACACAACAGGTTATATTCATCATTTCTTTTCTGATTTATTGATCTTTGGTAAAGAAAAGGGTAATGTATTTATCATGATTGGAATCTTAACCTTAAATCAAAAGCCAAGGCCAAGAGTTTGAATGTTTGGCCACTCAAACATCACAACCTTAAGTTTGTATGCACAATTTTAGTTCACTTTTATTTCAGTGTTGTGTGTGAGGGAGTCTGGATATTGTTATCAAGCATTGTCAGTTATAAGACCAACCTGGATTTGAATTTGTTTTTTTTTGTTTTGTTTTTTTTGTTTTTTTTACTTAAACTTTGATGTCAAATTTTGTCCTACTGACTGAAAGCATATGGGATACTGAATGAGATTCGGCAACAGAAAATGGTGATCCTTTCTATGGTCAAACACTGTGCCATACCTGAGTTGCCAAGCCCAGATACCACTGCATTGTCTCATCTCCCTCGTTTTACCTATCATTGGGCTGATGGCATGTAATGTATGAAACATAAAAACAAGTTGGTTCTGGTCTAGTGGCCAAAGTAAAAAGGCTTGAAAAGATGATGTGGTGACAGGCAAATTATGAAAAGAGATTGCATTTCTTTGAAGATGTCAGTATTCTTCTTTGGCACATTACCACTACAACTCATAACCTGTATTAAACTGTATAGATGGTGGAACTTGTAATTGAATGTCAGAGAGATTATGAAGATACTACATAAGAGATGGTAAAGTACTAAAAGTGGATTTAAATTGTGTAAAAAGATTCATAAAAGAATAAAAAATAGGATCAAATTTACTATTTTGTTTGTATTATATTTACCATTGTGTTGGCAGAGGGATATTGAACAGAAATCAGCTGTAATAAAGTAATTTTAGTATAACTCACCTTGTGTTTTGTTTTTTGTGCTTTCAGTGTGCAATTTTAGGTTGTGTTAATAGTATGGCATTGCATGAGAGTACTGTGTCATACGTAAATAATATTGATGACTGCCATGGGATTGCAGATAAGGCCTTACGGGACCTCTGAAGGTCCTAAGACCACATCTTGGGAAGCAATCGACCAATGCAGTAACTGGTTTCGGAAGCGGAAGTACATGCAACGTGATATGTGTCGAGCATTGTAAACAAAAGCGAATGCTTAGCTGGACTGAGGGGGAATGCTGTCTCAAGAGTCTTTGAATTGAGTAAGTAAACAGTCCTACAACACGGATCAATATTTATTTACTTAACGAGCTATACATTTGCGTTGGTCTAATTAAGATTATGGATGTGTGACAAACGTAACGTCACATTAGCTGTAAAACAAAGTAGCTCCAGTTTGTTCCTCTCGTGTAACTTTATCGTTTATACATTTGAAATCTTTGCATTGGCGATGCATTAATTACGTTTAAGACATTAGCTAAGTCAAAGTGTGATGCGCAGCTTAACCAGCTGCACAAACAAGGACTTTAAAACAAGTAGCTAGCTAACTATAGCTGGGTAATACCGCTACTTTTAGCTCAACTTTAGCTGCCAAGCTAGCAAGCTAGCCATCGTTATTATCCCTGTAACGCTAACGTAAACATATTCCCTGCATTGAGGATATTGAGCAACAACTCTGTATGAATAATTGTAACAATAACTGTAACGATACACAAACGTAACACAAACGTAAGTAGCGTTAACGCTGGTCTCGGTGATATTACGTAAGCTAACCTAGCATGGATTGTAGAACGCATAATCGTCGATATTTAACGTTAGCTGAAATGACTGGACACTGATTTGCTAAATTTCCTTATAGCAAAATAAAAAGAGAAACGTGTGAGGTTAGTTACTGAAGAGTCAACATCTATGATTTAAGTGTGATTTGATTTGTATCTTGGTAACGTTGCTCAAACATCAGGTTTAAATGTACAAGCCAGCCAATTAATCAAATATACGTTGTAAATATCTTTTAGCTACAATGTATATGCCACAGTGTTATATACTTTAATACAACATAATAATTTGACAGTATGTTTTGTCTAATTCTAGTTATACAAATACAAGCTATAGTATTTTATATGACATAGTGTAGATTTCATATACAAAACATATATGAGGTGGATTACCATAAACCAATTACAGTATAAGCATAATTACTAATGACATATGTTCTGTAAATAATGTAAAAAAAACACTTATTATATGTTGATTTTCCATATGTACAATGCATATAAAACTAGAAATTATTTGCAATATTCCTTTTTTATGTATAAATGCGTCTATAAAACCAGGTATTAACATGAAACAACATCATTTGCAACATTTGCCAAAATGGTTAATACAACCATAGATATTAAAGTGATAATATAAACAGTATGACAAAATGTCTGGCTGTAGACACATTTATATGATCTTATCGCCCAACCCTAATTCAGAGTTGGAGATTAATACATGAAAATGTCAGAGGACAGGTGAAAACTTTTTATAGTGACAGTATACATAGGATCATAATTCCAGAAAGTGCTGTATGTCTGGTGTCCCCACAGAGCTTCAGGATGTTGTGTGAAGTCCTGCTGTCATCGCTATGGTTCCTCTTTGTTATCTTCTGGGTCGAGACAATAAGTGTTTGGCTGTTTTTGTCCATGTTCTACCAGGACCGGGCATTTTACCACTGGGGAGATGGGTAAGAAATGTGTTTCCGTGGTTAACTTTTATTGTTTTTTATGTGCATCCTATATTCATAGTTTATTCATCATCAGACAAAAAAAGTAAAAAACATACTCACTCTATACTAAAGACATATAGTAATTCCCACACTTATTTATACCCTTAGCCTTACTTTCAATATTCAGAAATTATTTCTAGTGTTTACAGCTTTTTACATGTATTCTAGTTATGTTATTATACATTTCACCTCACTGAATATCAGTTTTTGTTGTTGTTTTAACAGAATTTTCCCACCATTTTATCTCATTTCATATTAAGTACTTCATTTGTGGTTCTGACGATGTCGCTTGTAATTAATAACTCTTTCACATGAACGCGCCCGTATCTGGGTTGGAAAATCCAGAGTTACAGGTAACTGAGCCAGTTGATAACCATCTTTGTGATGCCGGTAACCTTGGCCCCAGATCTATGAATTTGTTTTTCCCACCAGCACTTCTTTGTCAACTAACTTGGAAGTAGAGGGAAAGAAGAGAAAGTAGAATGGCACGTGTTGAAAGTTAAAACATCATCTCCATTTTCTTGATAGGACCTCAAGAGCTTGAGGGACTCTTAAGTCCCTCAGGCTCTTCCTGAACCAATGGATGGAAAAACACTTAAGACCTAATGGGAAATGTCCATTAGGGATCAGTGTTGTGTGTACTCGGTTCATGGGTTAGTGAGCATCATCCTCTAATGGAACCATTCTTTTGATGTTACAGGGTATTTGCAGATGATCCTGGACAGATGATATACATGTTGAGCAGGTAAGAACTTTGTTTTTAAAATATGAAATACGAACTGTGTATATTTGTGTGCAAAGATTAATCTCTTGTCTCTCTCCACAGAGTCGATATCCATATGCAGACAGAGATGCAAACCTGAGATGGGGAAAAGATCAAGAACTCCACTGAAAGGACTCTCAATAGAGGGCTGTTGCAGTTATGTGGCTGAAGAACATAAAATGAAAAGCAGTAGTTGTTTTTCCTTTGCACTGACGGTCTTGCACACTGTTGTGCACAGTCCTTGTTAACATAGCTAAATGTACGCCCACTTTCAATAATACGTTGCGGAGAGGTGCAGCATGCGTGAAGGTGCAACTAAGACGTAGAGGGAGGTCCTCAATGATTGATGTGTTTCACACACACCAATGTAACATTTACATTTTCACTTTCAGATTTTGGGAAAGCAGAATTAATGTAGCGGAAAATGCTTGGTTCACAAAGGATGAGCACCTTTCTTTTATTTCTTTAAATTCCATCTTGAGACTTGCACTGAGATGGTGTTTTGATCATCATGCCATTCTATGCAACTACAGTTGTTGCTGTCTGCAGCTATATTTGTGTTTTAAATATCAGATTGCAATAAAATGTTAGAAGTTAGGCATATGAATGTTATTAACAGTTATCAGATGTTTTGGTGTATTTTTGATGTCACAACCTTTAACAAGGAGCTAATTTTGAATATTGGAGGTGGTGAAGCCATGTACTTGGGTTTAGATACAAGTCTGAACACAAGAGATAAATAGATGATTAATAATTTGGTCAAGGATTTTATGTTTTTCACACTAAGAACCCTCGCCTACAGTAGATAAACTGGCAACAGAGACAACATTATTTGAGCTTGAAGATTCATTATTAACCTTGGAAATACTTCATCCACTTACTGGAAGTTTTCCAGAGCTTTCAGTCACATCTTGTGGCCTTTATCTGAGGATGGATTTTGCTCAGTTGTCATGTATCCCTATCCTGATATAAGATCACTTGTTATTACCTGACTGAAATTACATACTGAGGTTACATGATGACTGAACAATCACCATGGCACCTGCAAAAGCTCCATCTGCTGATGAAGATCACAAGATAGGACTGAAAGCCCTGTGTATTAAGATTTTTCTTCATGGAAAGGAGCAACATAGAATTTGTGTGTGTGTGTGTCTGTCTAAAGACGGAAATAATAGTGGGGGGAGTACCCCATGATAGGAATCCTCTCTCAGAACAATATGTCAATGTTATATCCAGTAAATGAAATAAAAGTGAAAGTATACTTTTAAAATATATAACTCTCTCAAGCCTGTGAGATTATTGGTCTGCCAGACATTTTTGTGTTCCCTCTTTGTCAATTAAAGGGTTTACTTTTGAACAAAACCAGCAGATAATTTTGGTCTCCTTTTGTAACTGAGACAAAGAATGTCAATGTTGTTTTGTATCAATATGCAAAATAAATGGGCGTTTTGTAAGTGAAAGTTTTTGCTGAATATACTTAACTGTCTGATACCTAATACTTCACATGCCAAGGCAGTAGGGGTCGCTCACAATATAGCTAATCCTTTTCACAGCTGTGAATCTCCATATGCCACCGGTTCATCACCCTAACCTGCCGGGTAAAAATAAAAATGCAGTACACAATCTGATTGAAGTTAGACTTAATAGTTGTTTGTAGGTTTATTTCGGCCAAAGGTTCTGGTTGTCATTAATCGAATTTGTGTTGATTATTTGTACAAACAAAGCGCTTTGCTTTCAGTTGTGAGCAGTTTGTCATAAACATGGCTCCAACGATTCAGACACAAGCTCAACGAGAAGACGGCCACAGGTAAGTTAAAAAATGATTTTACAAGTTCGTTAGCCTTGCTGGTTGTCTGCATTGGACATATTATGTTAACTTTAATGTTATCGAGTTGATGTTAAAGCAGCTACGAGTCGTCAACATTAACTAGTTTATCAGGTTGCCCACTTGTCAGTTGGTACAGTTGTACAACGTTAGCTAACGATGCCAGTTAGCTAGCTACACAAACGAACTTAACGATAAGTTAACTTATGCTAACCTGCTTGCCAAGGTAACAAACGTGCTAACCTTATCATTTAGCGTTAATTAACTAACTTACATACGTCAATTTGGTATATCAAGTCAGTCCTAGTAACTTAAAGTAGATGCGAATAATATGGCTAGCATTGTGTTAATGGTAGCTAAACTAAGCTAGCCAAGGTTAGCCAGTCCGAATGCTAACAGTAACGTATTAGAAGCAATGTATGGCAAAATGGTTGTATTAGATTGCACAGTTGGCAAAGCTTTAGGTATTACCTTGTAATCCCGCAATGAATGAAACAACATTTTAAACTCGCTAGTGGCAGTATCTTACCACTTTTGCAATTATAATAAGACAGGAATGTGATAATGAGAAGTATTGGTAATAAATTTGACTGTCTGTTTTGTCTTCAAGCAGGCCGTCCTCACATAGAACTGTTCCTGAGAGGTAAGTCGATATAGCACTATTAAATATATATTGTTATGTACAGTAATCTGGAGTGTGCATCTTTTAAAAGTAGTACTAAGGTATGTGGGTAACTCAAACTGTGTGTATGTCCTGTACCTTTGTGCCCATGACAGGTCAGGGGTGGTCTGTCGGGTGAAGTACTGCAACAGCCTGCCTGACATCCCTTTTGACCCCAAATTCATCACATATCCATTTGATCAGCACAGGTAAATATCCAGCTGCTCCATTCATGGAGTACACACTGATGAACATGGGCACAGCTTGACATTTGTTTTTTTTCTGTTGTGGCAGGTTTGTACAGTATAAAGCCACTTCTCTAGAGAAGCAGCACAAGCATGAGCTCCTGACTGAGCCAGACCTCGGGGTCACCATTGATCTCATCAACCCAGACACCTATCGCATAGACCCCAATAGTAAGTCTTCAGTTGTTGTTACACGTCACATCCTATTCTTCATTTTTTTTCAGAGACTACCCTGCTTTATGAAATGTCTGTGTAGACTGAACCAATCTTTGAAATTCTCAGTACTGTTGGATCCCGCTGATGAAAAACTGTTGGAAGAGGATATCCAGGCTCCGTCCAGTTCGAAGAGGTAAGGCTGCTAAATAGGCAGCTGTATATTGTATATTGTAGATTCATGTGGAGATTTTTTGTTCAAACATTTTCTTTTTCCCTATAAGATCACAGCAGCATGCCAAAGTGGTCCCGTGGATGAGAAAGACAGAATATATATCTACAGAGTTTAACAGATATGGCGTTTCCAACGAGAAAGTGGAAGTCAAGTAAGTTGGCTAAATGTGTTCACTTTGAAATGACCTATTAATAGAAAGATGTATGGTTTTGTGTATGCGTATAACCTGGACATATTTTGTGTTTAGGATTGGTGTGTCTGTCAAACAGCAGTTTACAGAAGAAGAAATCTACAAGGACAGAGACAGCCAGATTTCTGCTATTGAGAAGACATTTGAGGATGCACAGAAATCGGTGCGTGAGCATATAAGTAGGCTAGGCTGCCCACATACTTGTTTAACATGCTTTATATTTCAAGCAACTTGAAGAGTGAAATGGACAGTAGTTTGAACATGGGTATTTAGAAGACTCCATGGGTTTTGGGGATTGTGGGGAAATTTCCGCAAATATTGGGATAAGTAAGACAAAACTTGTTCTGTGCAGTAGAAGACTTTTTGTAATGGCCAGCTGTCAGAAGAAAACCAGCACATTAACCCACAATGCAAAAGTGTTCTTGGTCATTGTGCGTGGTTATGTAATTGAAGAATGAGCTATGGTTTCTAAACATGTTGTTTCTCCAGATTGCGCAGCACTACAGTAAACCTAGAGTTACTCCTGTGGAGGTACTACCTGTGTTCCCTGACTTCAAGGTGAGCTATAATTTCACTCCGTTTATTGACTTTTAGAGTCTCTCTGGATGCTTGGAAATTACATGCCACAGGCTATGTAGTAGGAAAAGTGCAGGGAAGGGGGCAGATGTAACACTTCACAATAAAATACAGTAAATTGACATGCAGCAGTAAAAAAACAATCTGTTTTTACTCCAGTTGCTTGTTGTTTTGTCAGTTTAAGGTCCTTTTAACTGTCCAACTGGTACTTACTTAATATTTCGTAAATTTTCTCTTTCCCCAGATGTGGATCAACCCATGTGCTCAGGTCATCTTTGACTCTGATCCTGCACCTAAAGACATATCGGGACCAGCAGGAGTGGAAATGATGTCTCAGGCCATGATCAGGTATCTGAAAAATATCTGTTCTGTGGATGCGTGTTTGAAGAGTAACATTTTTGCATAAATACTAATTTAGGTTTCGTGTCTCTTCAATACAGAGGTATGATGGATGAGGAAGGAAATCAGTTTGTGGCCTACTTCCTGCCCAATGAAGAAACAATTCGCAAGCGCAAGAGAGACTGCGATGAGGGGATGGATTATATGCCTGAGGATCTGTAAGTAAAAATATTACATCAAGAAAATCATGAATCTTTTTTTTTTTTTTTTTTTAAATCACCTTGTTAGTTGCTGCTTTGCTTGTTTTAAGTTGCTTGCATTTTATTTTCTGTGTTTCAGGTATGATTACAAGATAGCAAGGGAGTACAACTGGAATGTCAAGAACAAAGCCAGCAAGGGTTATGAAGAGAACTACTTCTTTATCTTCAGAGATGGAGATGGTGTTTACTACAATGAGCTCGAGACAAGGTAAGTCATTGAGAAGAGACTTGTTTGTCGTTGCACCTCAACATGAAGAAAGGGAGATGCGCTTTTTACAGGAATAATTGCAGCTGGTTTGTTTTAGATTAGGCGTAAATGTAGATTATGCTTTCGAAAGTATGGTGTAATGGCCAAAACTAACAGCACCACCACCATGGATATTTGGGGCTTTCATGGGAAACTGTTAGACCTTGTCCTCTGACGGCCTTTCTTCTGTCCTGCAGGGTGCGTCTGAGCAAGAGGAGAGCCAAGGCTGGAGCACAGTCGACCACAAACGCTGTGCTGGTGTGTAAGCACAGAGATATGAACGAGAAGGAGCTCGAAGCCCAGGTGAGTGTACTTGTTACTTTCCTCTTTTTCTTGACTTTTTTTAAATGTTTGTTTAGGTATTTGTACCACTTATTGGACAGTACTAATGACTGGAACTGGATTATTGGACAGTAGTAGTGTACTGATGACTGATTCCCTTTCATTGTGATTCTCAGGAAGCGCGTAAAGCTCAGCTGGAGAACCATGAGCCAGAAGATGAAGAGGAAGACATGGACAAGGATTTGCAGGACTCTGGTTAGTTTTCTCTTATTCTCTACCACTGCAGTTCTCATCTGCTAAATCATTCACCATCTGCATTGAAGACAGGTTTTATATCAGTTTCTTTTTCTATCTGTGATGTTTGAATTATTTTCTCCAGGTGATGAGAAAGATAAGGGCAGCGAGAACAGTGAGGCAGAGAACTCTGGTAGTGAATCTGAAAGGGAAGATGAAGACCGGGAACAAAGAGAAGATGAGGAAGACGATGAGGACAGAGGGAAGCGGAGAAGGAAGGCAAGCGGCAGCGGAAGCGAGAGCGGTGAGGACAGGACCAGAGAACTGCGAGACGAAGAGGAGATCTTCGGCAGTGACGATGACAGTGATGACAATGAGCCCAAGAACTCTGCCAGGAGCAGCGGGGAGGAGGGCAGTGGAAGCGAGGACGAAGGAGGGAACAGAGGAGGCAGCAGGAGTCGCAGTGCCTCTCCAGCACACAGTGACCGCAGCAGTGACCACTCAGAGAGGGCTCAGAGTGGAAGTGGAAGTGAGAGGGGCTCAGATTCCAGTGACGCCAGTGACAGTGAATAAGATCTGTGGTCAGCAAGGTCATGGCCACCTATCCTATCTGTATGTTCAGCTCCAAACATGGCAGTGTTGCCCTGTCACTGACCCTAATATTAGCTCAGTCTGGGGCTGTAGTTTCTTAATGTTTGCATATCAAATTAAATGTGTGTGCGAGATGCTCATTGATTGTGGACTGGGGGCATCTCTCTTCAGTCCAGTTTTTATTTGGAGATTTAACTTGTGCACCAGTAGCTATTTGTGCACCATTCCTGTTTTTGTCTGTCAGATATTCAGTACAGGATCATGTAAAAATATCTTTATTCTCTCTGCTTTTGACATGTCATTGTGTTACGGCTTTGAAACTGATAATAAAATGCAGGTGACATTTTGTAAGAAACTCAGTGGTCAAAGGTTGATGATTTTAGCGGATTTAGGGAAACCTCTAAGTAATCCCATAAATGTAACAGCATATTTTACAGTCAGCCCAAGAAGAACAGGACTGTCTGTGCTCCAATTTTAAAATGTAAAAGGATTTAATTTTAGTTGATGCTCAGTTCAGACTTTTGTTGGGAAAAAGTAGGGGGTTGTTCATGTCTAAAATTGATCTCAATGCAAAGCTGACAAATAAGAACTTGATTTTGTAATGTAAATTTAATAGCAATACCATGCACAACAATTGCAAATTGAAATTGATGGGCATGTCTCACAAAGAAAAAGACTGATAGTAACAGAGATATGGGAGATGCATATTCAGCGAAAAAATGCCAGCTGGTTCTTCAGCCATTCTTCTGTCAAGTCATCAGCGTTTCTTGTTTCAAAGACCTCATAGAGTAAAGCAGAGAATGTCAGATTCAAAATCTGAATAACATCACAGAAACAAACTCATCAATATCCAAGCTTACTGATAAACATCGCTGAACAAGCTGCCAATCAACTTCATCAATTCATTAAAAAATGCCTGATTTCAGAGATTGAGAAACCTGAGCTTTTTCCTGTATGTATTTGACACATTTACCATTAAAGGCACGTCTCAAAACAAAAATGTATAAAAATGTTTCGAAAGAAGTTTATTTTAGAAGCTTATTTTAGATATTTCTTTCTACATACCACTGGGTTTATGATAAACTATAGGTCATAATTTTGACATAATTACCTTTGTGAGCTCTGCAGCTTGGACCAGTCGATTCTTGCTGCCTGCATACATCATCTGTTGTTCTGGCTTACATCCTATTAAAATGAAATTGACATTTTCCAAGGGAGTCTGTAATGTGACCAGTCAAACATACCTCAGCAAATCCAATAAATGCCACCTTCATCGCTTCAGTACGTTTTAATTAAGTGGAGACAAGAGGAGATACCTGTTAAATTATTCTGCTAAACAGAAGAGTAGTTTAATGTAAGGAGAAAGATTACTTTTGATTTAAGATACTGTAACTACTTACCCATTGGACTGGAAAATATGAAACACATAGGGTAAGACACCCTCCCATCAGCATGGACATATTTGTAGCTGTAGACGATGAATGTGCACTACTGTCAAGGAAGTTCAACTTTTTTTTCAGAGTTAAAACACTGATTTTGTCATTGCAGCTTCAGTAGAGGATTTTGCAAATATACTTTGTGTGAATTTAAAGATTTTGCTATATTCATAAGACATTGAGTCAGGATATCTGGGTTGCTGCTCTGGAAGTTCATCTCTCAACTGATCCAGTGAGATGTCCTGAAAGACAAAGTTGAGTCTAAGTGACTTTTAACGCAAAATGAACCAATCCCTCCCACAAAAATTACAAAATTTGACTCGCCTCATATTCCTCCTCAAGGATAACAAGTTGTTTCTCCATGTCTATTTTCACTAAAAAATAAAAATGATTATTTAGGCTTTTGGTTCTGTTTTATATTTGTTGATGCATTGCTATTTGTATATTTGAGCTGATCAAGTTACAAATATGTTATGTGAATATTCATCATTACTATGTGATACTTACTTAGTATGGCAGCATTGTTGGTCTCTTTTCGAAATCTAAACTTTCTCAGTTTAGTTTTCAGACCTTCATCTACTTCACACACAACCAGAGAGCTTGACTGCAAAATGGCGTAAGAAATTATCAGTCACACTGTGTGAAATAGTTAAGCGGATTGGTCTACAGACCAGAAATAGAAACAAGGAAAGTGTGTAAGAGACATCTGCTCAATCTGCTCAGATTTTGAGGTCTCTATTCACGTTGCATGGCTGCATTAAACATTCATGACACTATTCTGACATATTGAGGGCAGGAAATGTCTTTGCTGCAACATGCAAGAATGTAGTTTCCTGTGTGAAAGAGCTCGGGGGATGGTCGACTTGTGTCGCAATGGTAACGTAAAAATAAATAAATATATATATATATACACACACACACACACAAATACGTAAGAATGACAGTTCATCGAATCCAGTAAATTTCAACAGAAAAGCTAAATCTTTCAAGCAATTGCATCAGTTTCACCTACCATTCTCAAAGGATCCTTTTCTGTCTTCAGGGTGACACTGCCTTGCTGAAACAGTTTGGCTGACAGCTACTCTCAGACTGTCAAGATCCTCTTTAAGATGGCAAGGGAGGGCAGACACATAGCTAGAGCATTCACCAGTGCTGGTTCCTGTTTTCAACAACACAAGATGACTACAGTGTGCAAGTTTGGCCGAGTGGTGTATGAAACAGTCAGACTATCTTTTAATGCATTAAGGAAAAATACACATAAGAAACCTATGAATCGTAGTAGTATGACAGAAGAGACTGTTTAATTTTAATAGATCCATACTGTTTGAAGTTCAAGAAGATGAATTTTACCATATGTTGTCTATAGCCAGTGTGATATCATTAGTGGGATTAGGGTTACTTTCAATTCAGTTCAGTTTTATTTATATAGCACCAAATCATAACAGAAGTTATCTCAGGGCACTTTTCATATAGGGCAGGCCTATACCATACTGTTTATAATATTATTTACAGAGACCCAACAATTCCCATGAGCAAACACTTACTTTCACTTCCTATTAGAAGGTACATCAAATAGAAACTTGCTGAGCTCGAAAAGGTCCTCAAATCATGTAAACTAACAATACCACAATAGAATAATACTGAACTTAGATGAAATGTGTACATTTTCATGTAAGTAAAAGTATAGAAATATATGCTTCATAGTAATATATATATGTGGTCATAATAAACCACATTATTAAAGTGGATCAGGTTATGACGCACTATTACAATGTTTGACCACGGCAGACATAAACCATGTGTCTTGCACTTGGTCTGTGTTGCGTTTTGGGCCACTTCCCTGCATGCTTAAAACTAAACAAGTCTCCACTTAAATCACACCCACACACTATATGACTGTCATGCAGGAAAAAAAAACTGTAGGGACAGGTTTGTTTTCCTGGTGAATACATTAAATAACATTACATTGGGACCAGCTGGGGTACTGTGTCTTGCGTGGACAGGAGGAGCCAGGGATCAAACTACCAACCTCATGATGCATAGACGATCCTTTTTACCACCTGGGAATATTGTCGATTTAAAGTGCAAACTAACATTGTATCCCTTAGGGCAAAAGAAATGCTGTTATACTGTACTCTACTGGTGGAAACATCAGGCATGTTGCAGCTCTGGCCCCACCCCAATCAGTGATGTCACAGCAGGTCCCCCTTTGCCATTTACCTCTGTGTGTGCTAATGCTTTGTCTGAAATTACTCCCTCGTTCACTCATTCGCTATTCCCTTCATAATAAACACTCAGTTGTTTACTCTGGTGCTGAAACATTCAAGTAACAAATTACTAGATCATCAGAAAATGAATTGACACAAATGTTAATAATCCATATAAATCATTAATCAAGTGGGGTGGCTGTAGCTCAGATGGTTGGCAATTAAAGAGTTGGTTGTCCAATCCCCTTGGCCTTGACGTTCTGGAGGTCTGTCAGCACCGTCCACCAGCACCGGCCACTCTAGCTTCAGCAGCTCCCAGCACCAACCCCGCACCGGGCTACCCTATTAAAGCGGCTGACCTCGGCTACATGTCCATCCGTCCTGCGGTGGCCGCCGTGTGGCGGTGCTTTGTTGCTTTGCCTGTGTTTACTTAATATGCATTTACTGTAGTTAATGCAATACCTTATTTCAGCTAGTTAGCTGAGTTGGGATAAAAAAAAACAACACAGACCTGGTAACCCTGAACGCACCGTGACACAGTGAAAGACGGCCCCCTCATTTGCATAATAAAGCAGAAACGCATACAGAAATGTAAATAGACAAAGAAATGTATAAAGGAATGCAAAGAAAAAACAGTACAGAAATAAATACGTTTGGGGAAATAAATAGGGAGGGAAATACACTTTTTTTTTTATTTGGTGCATTTAATGGCACATTCATTTCTTCATTTATTTTTATTATGGCAGTTTCGGTCCTCCACACATGGGTGGGAGCCTTTTTTCAACCAGACTGTGGGCGGAACACAACATTTACGTGCCGTCCGGACGTATGACGTTGTACACACGTCTTACGTCAACTCAAAATCGAAGTAGATTTCTCCAGGCGTACACTCTTTATTTTCAGCATTGCAATAAACATTTTGTACATACATTCTTTAACATTGTATGTTTGAAAACACGGGAGCTTGCCGCTGTAAAGGAATATCCTTAAGGAATACCACGTATGGGATCGAAATCTACGCTTCTTTCAGCTAAGCTAACGTTATTGCATCTATTAGCAAAACTTGCTAGCTAAGAAGCTAGCGCTAGCACTTAGCTATCCCTACCCTACCGTCGAGCTAGCTATGCATTAGCACTTTAGCCTAGCTCGCTAACCAGTGACAACTGACAAAGGTAAACAACAAACCTTTTGACTCCGTTTATAGCAAATCACAACTCGCATAACTTTATGTAGTTAACTAGCTACAACCTGCTATCGATTAAAACTGCTTTTTAACGTCCCTGTTTGCACCGCTAAGACACAAGTACGAAACGGAGAAAAGGGGCAGCAACAGCGTTAACGAAAAACAATACAAATCCTGAATCCTTCATCACTGTCTAGGCCGACCAAGCTAGTGATGGGGTAAATGAAGCTTTCTGAATCACTATGAAGCAATTGTGTTGAAAATGGTTCACTGTTTCGAAGCATTTCATAGTCAAGAATGGCGACATCTGCAGGCCAAAACATTGATATCTGTAATGTTATGGATGGATTAAATCTGAGACTGTGATGAAACAGTTACTTTGAAAGCAAGTGGCTTTACTGCTTTCATTATTGTTATTTTGTTCAATAAAGCTAGTATTATAAAAACACCGATCAATTGTAAACGGAGTCTACAACTGTGATAAATACTAAGGCAGATTGACAAGAACATCCCGAATTTAAAACCAGCGCGACACCTTTCTGATGGGGGGCCTCGCTTGGGGTGGTCACGTGATTTTTGGCGTGGTGATGCGAGGCATCGAAACATCTTGCTGCGATACTTCTGCTTTGAAGGGTCTATACTGTGTCGGGTTGTCTGCCTCGAGCGTAACTGGCTAACCGCTAACTAATGTTAGCCTGTTTCAACTTAATAAACCCCGCAGGGATAATCACAACAACTGTCTACTGACCAGAGCTTATAGTCAGACACTGAGGTTTGTTCTTTAATCAAAAATTGTAGCTCATAATGTTACAGGTGATACCGGTGGCAGTGTTGGCAGTTTTGGCACGTAACGTTACCCTAGCTGGTTAGTGATTATGTTTGTGTTCTACCTTTCTTCAGCAGCAGATCACTAGTGTATTATAATTAGCTGTTGTTAATACAGGACACTGATGACGGCCCTTATTCTTTGGATAGCAGCCTAGTTTAGTGTTTTGTTTGTGCATTAAGCATTTCTGTCAGCGTTGCTGACCTGGACTCTCATCTTTAGGATAACGTGTTTGGCGCACCTTTTGTGAATTACTTGCGCCTTTATCATTATGATATGGCGCAGAAGAATGACAGGAGTCTCTATGAAGTGATTAGGTTTATTAGTCAAAGCTTACCTCAAGTAACACCCAGATCATCACAGATATAACAGAGATTTTCAGGAATTGATTTGCAAGATTTGCATGTCTGATTTTGTTTTGGAATATACATATAGAGTCTATTTTGTAACTATGGAAAGGTTTTAAAACTCCAATTTGACGTAATATTCCTTATCACTGCCATCCTTTACATATCATAAAAGGCTGAAGCAGTGTTTTTGCCTGTATTGACTGTGTGTGCCATAATCTCTTATTATATTATCCTGTGTACCCTCACTGTCAATTCAGCTTGTCTCTCACTGAGGCTGATGAACCATCTCCATCATTTAAGAAAATCATGACTGTTATTTGCAGCTTTGGTGCAGAAAAATGTTCGTGCCCAACTATGAACAAGACTGTCTAAGATCACAGGAAGAACATATTCCAGTACTAACTCTGTGGGATGAATAGATGGACTTAATCTGTCAAGGCACTCATGTTCACTCGTTTATGTATAATGGTGTGGTTGCTGTCATGGTGAATTCATGTCATCTAAGAATTTTCTCTTTGTTGATTTAATAGGGCACGGATGATGTGATCCTGAACATGCCAGAGTGAAAAAAAGCTTTTCCTGTCTGTGTCATTACCAACTACAATTGACAACTACATAAAACATCTCCCCAATAGTCCACACGGCGCCCCTGTCTGCAGTTCCTTCTGCACCTGAACCATGTGAGGGCCCCTCGGTCCAGTCTGAGGGGATCCCAGGACTGTTGCAAATACGACCCCGCTGTGCGGGGTGAGACTGAACCTGTCTGTGTCTGAGAGAGCACTCTTTCCAGTACCCCCCTCCCCATCCACAAATTCCTGTTCTCCTTATCCAGGAGACACGCCATGATGTTCCGAGACCAGGTAGGTATCCTCACAGATTGGTTCAAGGGCTGGAATGAGTGTGAACAGACGGTGGCACTGTTGTCCCTCCTGAAGAGGGTGTCCCGCACCCAGGCTCGCTTCTTACACATCTGCCTTGAACACTGGCTGGCAGACTGCACAGAGATCCACATCTTAGAAGCTGAGGCCAACAATGCAGGTAGCTGAGACGTTTTTGAGTGTTTTATTATACATAATCGATTATCTCTGATTATGAAACACTATTAGTTCTATCTTTTCCTAAAAGTGAATAAGGCTTATATTAAACCAGTCATAAAGAATTAATCGCTGGTGAAATTGTCTGTTTGCCCTTTGTCATCAGCAATTGTCAGCCAGTGGCATCAGGAGCCAAAGGAGAAGGTTGTGTCCTTGCTGCTGTCCCATCTGCCTCTGCTGCAGCCACGTAACAGCGAGGCCAAATGTGAGTACATGAAGCTGCTGCAGAAGGTGTTGAGTCACACTATTGAGAGTAGCCTGTTTGTGGAAGAAAGTAGACAGCTGCTGTCCTACGCACTCATCCACCCTGCCACCACGCTGGATGACCGCACCTCTCTGGCCATGTGGCTAAACCACCTGGAGGAGCACCTATCCAGTGGCTATGCACCCCGGGCCCCATCTAGCCCCTACCACCCACGTCAGGGGTCAGATGAATGGCCTAGCTCTGCTGAGGCTCTGGACCCCGGCCTCGCCTGGCACGACAAGTCGCCTTCATCTAGCACGTCTCCAGCAGGCCAGAACGGACACATGTCTTTCCCAGGCGGGATGTCCTCTCCCATCAACAGCAATAACGCAGGTTTGTTGTTTACCTTTCACCCATCTTTCAAATTGGGTGAAAACATGAGGAAATAGTTTGGTAAGGGCTTATGAGACCATTATAGACATATCCCCCATATTGTGCAAACGGTGTGGATTTTGTTAAAGGTCGTAGAGTGTAGTTAACATTTCTTTAATTTCTTTCATGAATTCCTTAGAATTTCTGTTGTTCCTCATATATTAATTGTTTCCCTTGCCAGGTCTGGGTGGGCAGATGCAGCCCAGCCCTCTGAAGAAGTCCATGTGCGTTATTCCTTCCAGTCTCCAGGCTTGTGGCTCTGACTGGGTTAGCCAGGATGACACAGGGGGCCGGCAGAACTTCATTCCAACAGACCATGCGCCCCTTTCACCCCAGAGCAGCGTAGCCTCCTCAGGCAGTGAGCAGACAGAGGAACAGGGCTCCAGTCGCAACACCTTCCAGGAGGATGGCAGTGGCATGAAAGGTCAGAGTTCATTACTGAACTGAGCCATGGGCGCTCACGGCGGCATTTGGCTCTGGTAAAAGCCGTGCTCAGCCAACAGCTGTGGTGATATAAGCCAAAGTGTAACGTTACTTTTATTGTCCCTTGGTGTGTATTTGTTCTAGATGTTCCCGCATGGCTGAAGAGTCTCCGCCTTCATAAATATGCATCACTTTTCTCCCAGATGACCTATGAGGAGATGATGATTCTCACAGAGCAGCACCTGGAGTCGCAGGTTTTTAAGCCTCCCTTTTACATACACAGGGGTCGGGCTTTGATTATTCCACCCTCCTTATCAATTGTGAACATTACTGTCTTCAAACCTGATGATACATCAACTCTCAATGAGGCATGAAATTAAGCAACGCACCCTACAGTTATATCGAGCCAGTCACACATACAAATGGTGCGATTTTGCCTCTGCCCCTCGGCTTTAATGTAACAAATGGTGATTAGGTTTGTTATTTAGTAACTTTATAAATTGCCAAGTGTTCCCAGAAGAAGTGACTCGCCTTGTTGCTTTCTATCTCTTCTTTCTAGAATGTCACCAAAGGAGCACGGCATAAGATTGCCTTGAGTATCCAGAAACTGCGAGAGAGGCAGAGTGTGCTCAAGTCTTTAGAAAAGGTAATTCAGATGGGATCATGATGTTCTCATACTAGAGAAAGAGGCAACAGTGTTTTGTCTTGATGAATTTTCACTCGTACTGATCAAAAATGCACATTGAGATTGTACTCTCGATGATCATGTGACACTTATGATGGAACTGTTTAGTTCCATTGAGAAATTCTCATTTTGCTTGCTGGCATAGAAACAGACACAGAGCAGATATTTCAATAGGGCATATGTTTGCTCTCCCTAAGGCTTTTAATCAGATCTACAGCTTGGATATCTTCCTCTGTACTTACAACATCACCCTTAAACCCAAAGCGTACCTCTGAATAGCTTATACACCACGTGACACTGATGTTGTCTTCTCATGGCAGGATATTTTGGAAGGGGGAAACCTGCGTAACGCCCTCCAAGAGCTGCAACAGATCATCACCACACCTATCAAGGCCTACAGCCCGCCCAGTGCAGTACAGACCGCCCCGGACATGGCCACCACCCCGGACACAGCCACCTCCTCTTCAGAAGCCACAAAAACAGGAGCAGACAAAGAGCCGGCCTCAGAGGGATTCCAGTCCCACAACCCACCTCCCTGTGATGGAGACTCCTCAGCCACACCCATCTCGGACGGCGACATTGCTGGACAGTTCACCCGTGTCATGGGTAAAGGTAAGAGTAAGATGTTTTCCCAGATTGAAATTGATTACACGTAGATAGTAGACTACATACTGTAGATGGTTATGTGATTTGTCCTTAAAACGCTGTTCACACACACACACACAAGACACAATCAGCAGCATAACAAAACACATTCATAAAGCTATTAAGCCATTTTCTGTCCATGTCAGTATTCAACATAACACACGTAAAATACGTAAATACTTAATTATCCATATCCACAGATATCCCTCAGATCCAAATGCACTTAATGGACATGATTATATAAACCCTGGCTTTTTTTTTTGTTGTTGTTGTTTCAGTGTGCACCCAGCTACTGGTGTCAAGGCCAGATGAGGAGAATATCAGCTGTTACCTTCAGCTCATTGAGAAGTGTCTGATACACGAGGTGAGAACCTGAGTTTTTTCATTTGCTGACAGTGTGCAAAATTAACTTTTTCACCACCGGCCAAATGGCTAGTAAATGCTCTGATTGTATCAGCCATTTGCATATTTTAACAGCATTTGGCTGGTGGCTGGTGCTAATTTTGTGTTTGCTGAAGATATTTCAGTCATTTGTATGCATGCATTTGTGCATTTATTGTAAACACACCTAATGGCAGTCTTACAGCACAAAAAAATAATACCTCGTAAATATGAAATAATGAAAATAAATACCATATAGACACATTTCCGTGAATTGTTAGTAATAGAGAATCTTGTAATCATGTATAGTTTTTTCTCTTTAAGTGAAGAATCAAACTTGCCTTTTCCTTTAAAAATCACGAATTCCATGTGCGTGTGGTGAAACCCTTTTAAATGCCCTTTGAAAATCTGATGCCTTTTTTCTTCTTCTCTGTGTCAGGCTTTCACAGAAACTCACAAGAAAAGGCTGGTCTCCTGGAAGCAGCAGGTCCTCAAGCTGCTCCGCCTGTTCCCTCGGAAAGCTATGCTGGACATGCCTGTGTACCGACAGAAAGGGTGAGACTCTGCTGGCCCTCTTTTAGCTTTGATCTCCCTCTTTAGCAGGGGAGATGTCACACCAGCTGAACGTTACTTTCTCCCTGCACTCATCCCCACTGTCTAACTTTTGTTTTGATTCTCTTTCCCTTCCCTTTTCTCTTTCACTCTCTCTTCCTCAGTCAAATAATAACTGCCATTTAATATGAAGTAGCTTCAGCACTTGAACACACAGTTCTCTTAACTCTCACTGTTTGTTTTTTTTACTCCAGCTGGACCTATGGGTCCAACTCCCTCCCCACAGCAGGCTCTGTGAGTGGAGGTGTAGCACGGCGGGGCCAAAGGCAGTTCCAGATGACCCCTCGTGGACTCCCAACTGGGCGCATGGGTCTTCTGAGTCCCGGCGGGATTGGGGGAGCATCTCCACGCCACACGCTCACTAGTCCTGCACTGGCAGGCCAGGGTAGACAAGTCAGTATTCCTGTTAGAGGATGAGCATTTTAACCCCAGTTTATGACGCACACACAGCTTGCTTTAAACTGTGATAGATAATTTTTATCGATCATATATCATATTTTTTCTTTTTGGTGATTTTTAATTATTTATTTTGAGGAAAACATTTTGTGCTTAAAGCTAACTACACAGGTAAGTAGTTATTAAGAATAATTTAATTTGACTTTATATTTTTTGTGTAGTTTGTTCTCTTCAATATCTCCATTCACTATGTCTGAAGATACTGACCTGCATGATGACATGCTCAAAGAGTCATAATACACCTTTTAGTAAACATTTGTTCTGAAAGGAAAACAAGTGAAAAAACAGAAGACTTTGGCGGTTTAATCAGTACACACAAGACAGTACAAGGGGTTAGGCATCCCATTCTGATCTGAATGTATCATTATCATAGCTTGAAGAGTTTCTGTTTAATGACTTCGCCGAAAGATAAGCAGACCATGCCAACCTCCCAGGATGAGTGGCATTTCCGTAATGAGAACTTGTGTTTTCCTCTATAGAACCTGTGGTTTGCCAACCCTGGGGGCAGTAACAGCATGCCAAGTCAGAGTCGCAGCTCTGTGCAGCGGACCCACTCACTCCCTGTCCACACTTCCCCGCAAACCATGCTCATGTTCCAGCAGCAAGGTATAGTATGAGGTCAAGCCTCTTTTATTCTTTTACTCTGAGTGTATGCACTACACCTACAGTCTATCTATTTTGATATGCTGTATTCTTTGCCAAAATGTAACTACAACTGTCAAGTCTTGCCTCACTTCATCTCCTTTTTACATTTTACCACACTAGCGTTACCCACGTGTAAAGTCAAGTCAATTTTAATCACAAAAGTGGCTTTAGCATACAACCCGCTCTATCCTTAGACCCTCAATTTGGATAAGGAAAAACTACATGTTGCTTATCTAGAGCTCCTCAAGTAAAATCCATTTCTTCAAGCTAACCTGGAAATGGTTAATAGATTAGAGATATTTGGAAGTGGCAGATTTGACTCTGGTTTTGCGAGCAATACAAGCTTTACAAAAAAAAGGCCATTTGGTCAGATGCCAAAACAGAGAGTCGCTCTCCTTCTGTGTGTCAAGGACAAAAAAATAAGACAGCTTAGCGGCATGTTGCAGTAAACAGTCACCTCGTACAGTATACATAACCTTTTGGTTGCCTTGTCTCTGAAAGCCAGAAATTCATAACTTAGACTCATGAACCCAGCAATGTTAGTTTCCATGTCTACAGCTAGGGGCTCTAACTACCTCGTACTGTTGATACGCTCCAAATCATAAACATGAATAATATAGTATTTCTATAAACCAACATACATAACAGAAGACTGGATATATAAATGTATTTTAAAAGAAATAATTGCATAAATATTAGACATTTTTCATGTCAAACTTATACCTAGAGACCATCACAATCTGTACAGCATATGACAATACCTCCAAATCATTGTGCATCAGGTGATTACCGTGTGTTGACAGTGTTACTGAACTGTTCATGCTATGCTGTTCATATCTTCTTTCTTAATGCAGTGACAGTGGCATATTTTAACCACAATACTGCCTCTGACAGGATGATGTTTTGTTCATTGCACCTTTCTCCGTAAACCGTGCTTCAGTTACTGACATGCCTAGCACCCACACAACAAGCCATGTACACCTTGTCTAGGTGTTCGTTTGTTTTAAGATTATTGGCTCTTTATTGGATAGGGCAGTCTAGAAGCAGACAGGAAACAATGGGAGAGAGCTGAGGCTATGACATGCAACACAGGTCCTCAGCTGGAATTGAACTGGGCATGTCGCAGACATGTGGCCCCTCAGGACACCCCTTGCTGTTTGTTTTAACTTACATAATCCCCCAAAAAAGAATACTTTGCTGCCTTTCTGACTTTTAATTTATACTTTGTAGTGCACACACACACACACACACACACACACACACACACAAATGGGGTTTTTAAATGGTGTGCAATATGGATTTTAGTAAATCCATCATAAACCTTCAATACAAATTATCTAATAAAAATCTTCTTATAGAGTTTAGGATTACAGAGCTATGTCACATTATCAAGGTTTACTATAACAGATCATAGTAAAGCACCAAGGAATCAAATATACATACATGTTCAGAGAGCACATAAAAGTAAATAAAATAGGCCAGATACTGGAAGGAGTTCACTTGGATAATCTTTAGTAACTTCCTTCTTCTCTATTCTATTAAAATATTTTACTATGGAGTCTAACAGTGTATTCTTCTGGACACTCCAAATGATCCAATTTAAAGCTGTCTAGCTCATTACTGCACAGTTTTGCAGCTGAGAACAAAGATCTGTTAAGGGTCAATCTTAACACCCAAATAGTCATTGCTGTCCTGTGTACTCACATTTCACTTTCAAGCTCACTCTGCTCTGTCCCTCTTCAGACCAGTATTATTCTATATCATGTCTGCATCCACTTGAGACAGATTGCAGTGTACCCCTAACATCAGAACACATATGGTAGTTTGGTTCTGATTTGACCAAGTGTATTGTCATTTGACATAAAGAAATATGTTTTATTAAAATATTTTAAGAATTACATTTTCCCCTGTGAGTCCTACACACTTAAAGGAATATAATGTTTTTACTGGGGTCTCATTTTTTGTAGTTTTGACTTTGATTTTTACCGGTTAAAATGATCATAATATGATTACCAATGCCGGTACACGCACGCTTTACAACAGATTCCATTACAACAAGCAACAAGTGACCACATGATGAAACTGGCCTAGTTTAATTCCACCATCACCCATTTTATTTAATTTAAAACAAAGATAAAAACACCCTAAAGGACCATTATAATGATTGACTGTATTGTAAAACTGTTTGTGTGTACAACTATTGTCAGTTTGATTGATCAAAGTTGAATCAGGAAGTAACTGCAAACTCTAATAGACATTAACAACAGGCAGTCTGGATAATAACATTCGCCAATTTTTTCACTTTCAGTTAATAAGTTAAGATAATATGGTTACTGTTAACCATACTGTTTACTGTAAACTAACTGTACAAACTATATATAACCGTTGCATGTAGTTTTTGCAGTGTGTCAGCACTGTTGGCTTCAGCTGGTCTTTATTAGCATCAGATTTAACATGTTCAATCTTGTTTTGTTTGTTTGGGTAACAACAGAACTACTCAGTGCATTTAGTATCAATCACCTGGTTCGTAGATTATTATCAGTTCAAAGAATTATCCAAACATTACATTAACATAGTAATAACTTCTTTAGCACACCTGAACTGGGTATTTTTCCCTTAAACCAGATTAAGCATACTCATTTCCTGATAATGGCGACTGTTCTTTTCCAAGTAAAATTGGCAAATTAATCCTCTCTGGACATTATCTATTTAGAGAAAAATACACAGTTGCTTTTTTAAAATTTAGAGTGTGATAGAAATTGATTTTATGGCAATCCTGTCTGTAATATAAACCTTAATCTTCCCGTAGACTGAGACTGTTTTTACTCATTCCCTCAGAATGCCAAGTTCCAGGTGCTGACCTGGAGATCAACCCCACGCTGGAGTCACTGTGCCTCAGTATGACAGAGCATG
This sequence comes from Maccullochella peelii, assembly GCA_002120245.1. Taxonomy (NCBI): domain Eukaryota; kingdom Metazoa; phylum Chordata; class Actinopteri; order Centrarchiformes; family Percichthyidae; genus Maccullochella; species Maccullochella peelii. The sequence continues at coordinate 87,121 of LKNJ01001111.1, read as the reverse complement.
CCTTAGGGGGTAAGTGTCCTCAGCAGCCTGGTAGTAAATAGGCCACTGGCTGGCAAACCTCACACAAATACCAATTAGACAACAACACCTTAGTAGATATTGTAAGTATGCAATGAGAGAAAGGATTTTATGAACATTTTGTGTCCATCAGGGAAAGCATCATTAGTTTCATTTGTGTACTGATATTCAATAAGCTCTAAATTATACAATATCATTAGTCAACTCATAGTCGGGTTCCTCTTGCCGAGAGACAAAGAAAGGGACTGTGCATCATATGGTGTACAAAATTTGCATGATCATGCCATGTCTGTATTATTTTTACTGTCCCGAGTATTCTGTGACTTACATAGAAAGTTATCCCTGTTGCATGATTTTTTTTTTTTTGTAAGTTAGATGGAACTCAGGGAATATAATCTAGTTTCCTTCCTTTCTCAGAGACAGGTAAGGTTACTGATGTCTTTTTGTGTCTGTGTATACATTCTGAAAGTATGTTTAACAGTGAGTTTAGCCTAGTTTGGCTCACTTCCTGGATGTGTAAGGGATCAAATAGTTTTATCCATAGCATTTATCCACAGATTGCTGTTTAAACTAAATGAGATTTTATCATATTCAAGTTTAACTATTTTATTATTAACAAAGAAATTAAACATCCTGTTCTCCTTTGTTTGCATACACAGCCATGGCAGAACAAATGCAAATTTTGGCAAAAGTAGTTCCAAAGTAATTGTGAGGATGTAATTGTGGAAGGAACTGCTGTTTATCCAGAAATGTATTTAATAAATATAAGAAATGCCAAGTTCAATGTCTGACATTCCATAAAAATGCATGAAAAGCATGCAGTGAATGTAAAAATTATGGATACATAAAAAGGCATCAATAACTTCTTATGCCTGTGGGAAAGGAGAAAAAGCTATACAACTGTGAACTACCCCCTTTAAGGAGGAAATAATTATTATAATATTATATGAATAATATTTTATGATTGTAAATGTCTTGAAACATATTTATTTCCAATCTCCTCCTCAGATGGAACAGACCGGACATCAACAATATGAAAAGAAGAAAGGAAAAATACACTTCAGTTGAGGCCTGTTCCTCATCACCCAGCACAAAGATATACGTATGCTTAAGAAAACCAGGCAAAGCAGTCACTACAAAATGACAAAAAAACTGTGTATATGTTCTCTAATATTTTTGTACTTTATTATATACAACTAAGTTTATTAATGGAATACAGATGATTATTATATTGCAGGACAGAGGAAAAAAAGCAAAACTGCTCCATGTCACCTGCAGGACTGTGACATGATGTGCAGAGGCTCAGTTTGCCGTGGTCTGAGAGAAAAACGGTGGATTTGGTGCTGTCTTAAAGGGGTTCTGCCCTATAAGTTACTCTTCTTTTCCTCCTGCCTTGGAGCAAGGCTTCTTTCCAGAACACAGCCCCTGCACCACATAATGTGTAGATTCAGAAAATTTCCAGCCAGAAGTAAGGCACTTTTATTAAAATTATCTCTGATATTGGCCACCAAACAGAAATTGGCCCAAGGATACACTCACTGGATTTCCACTTGTAGACAGGTGTCGACATACAGATACCAATACACTTATTCACCACCCTAGTTGTTCTATAAGCAGTGCTAGTGAGGGTTTGTGCTGGTTTAAACTTAGACTTAGCTTTCCTTGGTTCTTTTTATCCTCTCTGGAGAACATGTTTTTTGTGGCAAAGGCAGGAAACGGGGGACCAAAAGGATTGAGGAAAGGCTTGTAATTCAACCGTAGGCATACCCTTTGTCTTGGTTGTTTTCCTTCAACACAATCTAAGTGACTGTCCTCCTCTAAACTTCTACAAAGCCAAAGAGAAGGGTCGTGCGATTGTTAATTTGAGAAGGATATTTGTAGTGAAATGCAACAGAATGGTTGTTTTTTTTTGTTTTTTTTAAAAGAACAGCAGTTCCAAGAATTTATGCCAGCTGCAATTTGTCTGTTATTTTATGCCCTACTACATAAATGATGATGAATCTCATTTTGTGCCGAGGAATCCCCAGAGGGGTGAATAAGGGCTGGTGAGGTTTGTACTGTGTGAGAGCTGATTTGATATTGAATTGATAAAAGTGGGGAGGGTAGAGTGTTTTCAATTTACACTCTAATGCTGGGTGAGAAAACTAAATGAAAGCCATCTCAACCCTCTGGCCCCCTTTTGATTGGCTCTGGAAAATGAAGCTTGATCTTGTAATAAATACTCCAGAGCGCAGCACCTCACCCTCGCAGTGCCCTCTTCCTCAAATGGCCAACGTGATGATTTGATGAATCATACTTTTCAAGGTGCTTGACGATGTCCATATTTTCTGTTTGTGTCTCAGTGTGTTTCAGTCTCAGAACCCTAACATTATCATGTGGTATCAGTGTTGAATCAAAAACTGTCTTATACAGCCTCTGTCTTTGAATGTGGCAGAGCGGAGGTGCATGAACGTGTAATATGGTCTTAACTTTTGGATCACTTTTGGTTGCATCATAAGGCAGGGATAACCATTCACATTTTATTTCAGCAGAGCCATGGGAGGTCTGTCTAGTAAATATGGTTATTTACAGATATCTTTTCCAATTGTATTTTTTTTACGCTCCCTTGATATTGATAACTTAAGCTTATTTTCTATAATCGCATGTTTTGCCACACTAATACAGCACTGTTGTAGATACAGGACGTGGTGGTTGATGGTGCCCAGAGTCACCAACAGCTAGAGAGCAGAAATCTTGCAACTCATGTTGTATGTTTATATTGCCTAAATGTCACTGTTTACATCTCTCTGGGATAATGCCCAATTCATGTTATGTGATGTCATGAGTACTCCATTGTCTCATTCTGTAACACATTAAGGAACTGATGCTTCTCGAACGTGAGCTGGCTGGGTAGAGTCTGAAACAAAAGGGCCTTCTACCCCCCTAATCTATGGACTCTGTATGAGTCTCAGTAGATTTACAGTGACAACCGTATAAGGCATGTAACTCCTGCTTTTCTGGTCATGCGGTGACGAGAGGGAATAGCTTTTCCAGGCCTTGTGATTGAACTGTTCGCTGTCATGTCCTGATCAACCGTTTATGTGGTGCCTGAAATGCACAGCTCCACCATCCTCAATATGTTGATTTGATGTTCTTGAGTAGTATTCTAGTCATGGATTTCTTCAGAGCAGGCTCTTGGATAGATCTGACATACTAAAAGCATCACTCTCATGTCCGCAAAAAAGGACTTCTGTGAGTTAACAATGCTGACAACTTTAAGACTCAGCTATCTTATTTTTAACTATTCACTATACTGTATATCAATTGTGTTATGTTACAAATGGCTCAGATTATCCTTTTCATAGCCTCTGTAGCTTTGGACAGCCCACGTTACTGCGAATAGACACAGAGGTACAATGCAGCAGATTTCTGCAAGTGTCCGTGCATAATGAAGATGCAGCAGGGGATGACAATGTTTATCTGAGCCACAAATTATGTGATTATGAGTAAACTGAACACTAATAACAGGCCAAGGAATATGTTTACTCCATGTTTACATTCCAGTGATGCATGAAATGAGTTGGGAAATGCACTTCATAAGTTCAGTCTGGCGCATTTTCACATACCAAGCATCCACTAGGAGGTACAGAGCCTGTGTCATATGGAGACTTCTACCAAGTGGTCCAGAGATCATGTTAATGTCCCTGCCAGGCTTAATTATTGAATAAATGCAGCCGGCTATAGGCTGCATTCTATATATTTGTCTTGTACAATTTATATTTAATTCTGACGACTCCCCAGACATTTTTTTCTGATATTTTATGAACCATTTGCATCCCATGCTTACTCTACTTTTTTATTATCGCTGATTGGTCTGAAGCGCAGCATCCGTCGGATCATTGACAGTCCAAATAAAGAGGTTCAGTTCTTTTGCAACTTCACTTGTGGTTTGGGTTTGTGTCAATTTACTTTGTTACACATTGGATATGCATGGTAGCAGCGGAAAAAAGTTAGCTGTCATCATTTTTATTGCTCTCATCCGTCATGTTACAGACGCCCTTTATGTTCCAACGTTGCCGATTAAACTACTCCAATTACTTATTACTTCCGGGTTGCACTGTTTCAGCAGTTCATTTACCAAGCTAATATGAGCTAGCCGCCTTTTTGTTACCGTCATTAGTTTATCTAAGGAGAAACAGAAGCGCATTCGTCGGGAAAGTTGATAACAACTGCTTAGGTATGTTCACATTTTGTGTTATGGTTGAGAAAGCTAGATATAAGTTGCCATAAATACAACTTAACCTTTCCGCCTACACTATAGAATACCCAAGTTAGCCGATAGCTAGCTACCCTGCTAACTTACCGGACATAAACAGCTGCTTGCTAACGATTTTAGCTTGGTAGCTAACGTTAATGTTATCGCCTCATATATTTCGTTGATTTGCCTGAAGAATTTGACACCTTGCAAGTATTTAACGCTAGTTAACGTTAGCTTAAATTATGGTGGTAAAAAGTTAAGAAATGTATTTTTTAATCCACCATCCACTTTCTTTCGATAAATACTTGACGTGATTTGAGAGAGGACAGAGCCCCATCCCTGATTCTGAGCGTACATGATCTTTTCCGAGACAAAAAGAGGATGTTGGTTTGACACAACAACTGGGTTAAAATAGAGAAAACTTCAGCAGATCAACGCTGTAGTTATGTCAACTTTAAAAAAAAAAAAAAAAATCTGTCAAAACTACTAACGGTTACTGCTTTCTTGTAGGTTTTTACGAGTTTGTCGCCGTGTACGGAAATGTATACAATTATGGATCTAACGTAACTTACATTCACGTTAGAAGATGCTTCAAATAATAGTAAGTCAGAGAGAAAAGCATCATAGCTAGCGTTAACATTACTTTCAGAGGAAGTTGATGGTTTAACCAGTAGTCGAGCACACCTTTCTGGGAACTATAAACATGATTTCTGTTTACCTGTTTCTGACAGTTTTGTCAGTTGTGTGTTTTAGGCAGGATAAACTATGTCATAAGGAAAGAACAGACTTCAGCTTTCTCCTACAGCTAGAAGCCACAGAACCAACACAGTGCTATGATTAATCAAACTGGGCCTGTTCCCTAATATGTTCCCAAATATGCCTTGAATTCAAAGTATACTCATGTGCATGAACTCTTCTCATCTTACACTCAAAATACCTTAACGTCAGAAACACCTCCCAGTTTAAGGCCATACAATTGAACACCACACACAGACTCCAAAATGACCATCCAAGTTGAATGAACTAGAGCTGAAGTGATTATTCAATTAGCTGATCAAGAGAAAATGAATCTGCAACTATTTTGACAAAAATCATTTAAAGTTTTTTTTTAAAGCAAATTAACTGGTTTTCTTAATCTTCTATGATTCTTAAATTGGATATCTTTAGGTTTTTGATGTCACTTTTTTTTTTTTTTTTTTTAAACTATTTTCTGGAGCTTAAGATGAATGTAGCCTATTAATTGAGAAATTAATTGTCAGTTGCAGCTCTAAAATCAACACCTGTCTAAAGTAGTCTGAACAAAAGCGGAATATTATGACCTTTATGATGGTAGGGTTTTGAGCAGGGCTGTTTTAGATTGCATCAGTTTTTAGATGTATCCAATAAACCAGCAACTGAGTGTGTATCGCTAGTAATATGACAATATGTTATCTCAAAAGTTAATTGCAGGCTTTAAGTGGAACTCTCATTTTGTTTGCAGGTTGTTTTAACTCTCTATAGCCACAATGCATGGACAATGAGAATGACGTCTCAATCAAGGGATGCAGATGGGACACTTTTTTCCATAAGCTAAGTGCAATTACAAGTAATACTGTGGCAACTTCCTGGAGTGGCACAACTGTTACTGTTTCACCACATAATCCATCATGTCATTACCAAAGGAGTCAGGGAACCGAGGGAAAGATCGAGAGAGGGGGGCCCGTCCCAAGGTGAGACAGAGCCGGTCAGAGGAGAGACGAGATGCAGGCGGGGGACGGAAAAGTGGAAAGGGAAAGAAAAAAACACTTGCCTCCCATGAACCCGCAGCTGAGAGGCCTGTCAGTGATGGCTTTGAGTATGGTGAGCTGTTGAGTGACCTAGAGACCAGGGACCAATCTTCCTCTCCTCTGAAGGAGAGTTGGAGATGGCAGGGTTTGGAAGTCGCTGCCTCATTACTAGGACAAGAACGGGTAACAGCCAGGCCAGGACTAGGAACAGTTAGCTCTGCTACAGAGTTACCTGCACCCAGTGAAGGTGAGGGCAGAGGATCAAGCAGCAGTCGCACTCTCCGGCAAAAAATCCAAGATGCAATGGGGCAGTGTTTCCCAATAAAGACACACAGTGCGCCGGCACCAGCATCACCTTCACAGGCTCTTTCATCATCAACTGCCTGTGCCTCCTCAAGGCGCAAGATCCACCTCAGTGAGTTAATGTTGGATGACTGCCCTTTCCCTGTGGGATCAGAGCTGGCTCAGAAGTGGTATCTCATAAAGCAACACACGGCCCCCATTACCCAGTCTCCCATGCTTGATTCTGCAGTAGTCTGCAGTGCCCCTACTCCAGCCATGGCTACAGTGGTGGAGGACGTAGATGACAGGCTGCGAGAGCGCAGGCGCATCAGCATCGAACAAGGTGTTGAGCCACCACCCAATGCAGAGATCCACACATTTGAGGTGACGGCCCAAATTAATCCTCTCTATAAGCATGGCCCTAAGCTGGCTCATGGTATGAATGAGTTATCCGGGGCCGACAGAGCCTCCGTTCATCAGCAACAGCAGCTTCTTCTCCAAAGACAGCAGCAGCACCAGCTCCTACTACAGAGCTGTTTGGACACTCTGGATGAGGTGGTGGCGTCAGCCTCAGCTTCAACCTCAGCCTCTGCCTCTGTCCACACGTGTGATACGATTTCTGACCCACTGGTTGACCCAGAGGTTACAGCGACCAGCATGCCCTCCAGAGCCATACTTCCTCAGACTGAGCATCACAAGTCTCAGGATGGCTACCGCATTCACACTCAGATTGATTACATTCACTGTTTAGTTCCAGACCTGCTGCAGATCACCAACCTCCCGTGTTACTGGGGGGTCATGGACCGCTACGAGGCAGAGACGCTACTGGAGGGAAAGCCTGAAGGAACCTTCCTCCTGCGTGACTCTGCCCAGGAAGACTACCTCTTCTCCGTTAGCTTCCGCCGCTACGGCCGCTCGCTACATGCACGCATTGAACAGTGGAACCACAACTTTAGCTTTGACGTTCACGACCCCAGTGTCTTCCACGCTCCCACAGTTACGGGATTGCTAGAACACTACAAGGACCCCAACTCCTGCATGTTCTTCGAGCCCCTATTGTCCAACCCCATCCACCGCACACAGCCCTTCACCCTGCAACACATCTGCCGAGCGGCCATAAGCAGCTGCACCACCTATGATGGCATTAACATGCTTCACATTCCAAATGCGTTGAAAAAGCACCTGAAAGAATACCACTATAAGCAGAGAGTACGTGTACGGCGAATGGATACCTGGTGGGAATGAAGAACAACAAAAAATGATTGACTACAAGAAACATTTACATTTTTAACACAAGTCTGAACTGAACAATGAGTCTTCACTCTATCTGGCTGTATTAACCTTCACTGCACTGTACTTATTTATTTTATTCCTGCTGTACATGTCTTAACAATTGTACTAAACTACACTGATGAGACAGTATGTAATCTCACTGATCTTGTACACTCAAAGTTCTTTATGCTCAAATTAAACAAACTTATTTAGATCTGTGGTGTTGAGAGACCTACCCTCACACATCATCTGCGTTTTCAAGTGTGACAAAATCAGCTTAATTATGTGACGATGGGGAAAAGTGCTAGTGTGAATCAAGATGATTATGATAGTTGTTCATCAGTCACGTGCTGAGAAGGTGGAACACATACTGACAAGGTTTTCTTCTTATTACTGAGGTGTGCAGCACGTCTGCAATATTAATCTTTGTTTCCCATTTTGAGCCAAAGGCTGATTATAAGGGGTGAGGGGTAGGTGCATATTCTACTGTTAAAAAGGAGAAATAGATGTTTGTCACACATTGAAGTTAGGATTACATTCTCACATTAGTTTTCAGTGCTGTGGTTTAATTGCAGAGAAAGATGCAGAGAGTGATGTTGCACAACTAGTAGTAAATGAATGTCTTATGCTCAGATTCTACATCAATCAGTTGCTTTGTTCCCAGCTTACATCATATAACCATCTGTGGTTTCTCCTATGAGGTTAAAATTCATGCAGCCAGTGCCAGCGGTCTTCATTAGTTTTGAAGTAAAGGATCAAATGTGGCCTTCATGAACTTGTCAGTAGCAGGTGAAGCAGCTGTATTATCAAAATGCAAATTGATGAAGCCCAAGACAAAAACTTGACTGTTGTGCTGTCCAGGTCTAAATTGAGTCTTACTTTGTCCAGGGGGTTGGTCTGGCTTTATTTTATTTTATTTAAAAAAAAAAAAAAATGTACCATCTAAAGACCCAGGTCCTTGAAAAGATCATCTTCTTGCTATACTTCCTGCTGTGCATATTTGAAAGAGGCGGGGTGTCTACACACTAATCTTCCATTCCAGCAGTTGACAAAATTACCATAGTGAATTAGCACTGATGAATCTTAATTAACAAAAAGAATGATGGGAGGAGGATGTGTTTTGATCTGTTTTTTCTGGAGCTTGACAAGTCAGTTACAGAGACAAAAATCTGAAAAGCTCTGCAAAGAGGAATCAGTCCTAAGCGCAACACCTAAAGGCACAGAGGAGAGGTAACGCTAACAATACAGTATATGAATCTACGTCAAGGGGCAAATGCTTAATGTTCAGTGTATGGGAGTACAGGGTATAGTGCACTATATTGCATACTACAACTGTGATCAATGCGTGAAATCACTGGTTAATCACCAAAATATACAATAATCAACTAAAAGTACATTTGAAGACTCCCATTTCACAGTTTCACCAATATCTGGCAAATTCTTGGGTCATATCTGTTATATGGAACAAATACAGTGATAAAAAGACCAGCCTTTATTTACATTTTATTTTATAGAATAAGGCTATCTCTTGATATTATAAATGGGGCTAGTCTGTAATATGTAAGTCTCTGAAATGGTAGACAAGAAACATCTGCATGTTTGAATGTACAAATAAAATGAATGAAATTATAAAAAATAATTCCCATAACACAGAGTAAAAAACATTTCATGCTAGACAGACTTTCATTTACCCTATTATCTAGGACTTATTCAAAGATTAATTGCAAAAATTTACCTGTGCTGTGGAGTCATTCACTGCTGTGTGTGAACAGAATTTTGTATTAATGAAAACACACAAGAGAGACCACACTGCTAATTGTTGTATGCACTAAGTAATAATCACAAAAGACAACCGTCCCAGTGTTAATGGGAAAGCATGGAGAATGGATCCCAGATCATCCTCTGAACCACTGTGATGCTGTTTTCTCCTTGAGATGGGCGATTTGATATGCAGGATGCAAATCATCCATGACAAGCATTCATCCACTAATGAAGCTGCTATAATTTAAATAGCTGTTCCAAGGCGGCATTTAAGTCTGCATTCAAAACGCAAAGTCAGAACCTTTGACCTTTGTATACTTAATTAAGTCACTATAAAAATGAAACTATAAAATAAGATTTACTGTGTTGGAAGACATTTGACCTGTCATGCATACACAAATGTGGGCTACACTATGAACCCTCTACACAAGCAATTTCAGCCCAGTGACAGCTCAAGGCTTTTGTCTTGTATTTCCCAGTGCAATACAATGCCCTGCAATCTGGTAGCCCTGGCAGATAAGATCAAATAATGTCTTTTTGTGTCTGGAGCACATTTGAAGGCTGTTAACACTTTATTTTACATGTCCCATAGTTTCCCATAATTTCCTAAAAAGGAGCGGATATGTATCAGTAATTCATAGCTTCCTGAAAAGGCCCGTGTAATGTGGCACTAATTATTGGTTCAACTGGTACACCTCCAATCAATAATGTACAATTAATTGCTAGTGTAACTTAGAGAGTCTCAGAGCACAGCAGGTCAGCTGAACATGCAAAAATGGGAAATTTGTTTACAGGCAAGTAACTAACTCATCATATCCTGTATGTGTAATTATAAATCAGTAATAAATGTATATTTAGTTGTGTTGAAATCGAGCAGTTTATTTAAAAAAAAAATCCTCTGCAAATCATCAACTGCTTATAACTACCTAAACTGTTTCAGATTTTTGTCTCATATTTTCCCTATACCTACTACTAATGGAAATAGCCTAGGACATTATTAGGTAATTGCAGAGTTGTATATAGTGTTACCAATTCAATATACAATTATATAGGTCATTAATATGTACATTGTGGCTATGCATTTATCTTAAAGCAGCACATACAGATTAATAGTTTTTTTTTCATGTAAATCAGTGCAATAATGCTGTATTACATCAAGCACAGCAGGTGGCTGTAAAGAGCTTCAGAGTGTTTTACACTGGCTGCTCTCAGGCCTGTGTGTTCTCTGTGTGTGGTGCGTTAAAATGGTGGGATTGAGTATGGCTGCTGCAGCTGGCAGTGCCGTTGCACTCATCATGCAGGTATTACAGGTCCTGGGGGAAAAAAGAGGACTTTTCTTTGGCTGGATCAACAGGCCCAGAGGGACAGCATGCTCAAGCAAAGCAGAAAGCTGATTAGCTACACATACTTACTGTGTGTTTGTGCCTGTTTGGACCTCTTTTTTTCCCTTCTTTCCATTGAGGGAAGAGATTTTCCTCTGAGCCTAATCTCTACAGTTGAGCATCATGTGGGTGGAGAATAAGCTTGGGATGTTCATAACACCTGGGGACAATTACTTTACCAAATAATCTGCCGGTCATAATCTAACAAATGCCCTGAAAGGGCTCAACTTGGCACAGACTTGGTTTATTTGAGACTGAAATGTACATAGTCAGTCTTTTTGTAGATCTATGCTTTTGGCTTCTGAATGTAGGCCCATATAGATTGTGAACTCAACTAGCATGACATGCATTGTGTATCTAGGCCATGAATTCAGGGGAGGGCATATCAAACTGATTTCAAATTCTTGTTATGGCTAGACATGATTCTTCTTATCCACCCAGAGAGGAGGAGCACATTTCTGTGACAGAGAAAACACTGTAGCTGAAAGAGAGAGTGAGAGAGGTTTTTTTGGTCCGTAAATTAATCTAGCTGAATTTCAACCTTGATCATCATGAATAGGAACATTCTTGACTATTTCGAGTCACACCTTTTCAAACAGAGCACTTCTTGTCAAAACCAAGTAAGTAATTCTTGAGCTATTAAAGTTTCAGTTCTTAAAAGTCTCACAATTCCCCCCCTAGGAGGTACATTGTCACACAGTGACATGCTTACGTTTGATGTTTGTTTCCCTGGAAGCAAGCCTTTGACAACACAATATTTCGTTTCCCTCCTGTTTAAAATCCAAATGCACTCCTGTTCTCTCAGGCATGTAGGAACTCACATGAGGTCTTTGCCACAGGAAAACATCAGTATACTAATTTGGAGCTGCTTGTGTTCTTAATGCACAATCTCTGGCTGCCTCTGTTTTTCACTCTCATCTGTGCTGACAGGTTGTTGATGGAATAATGGGGGTGTTGGGCTTGCTACAACCAAGCCAATGGATACTACACAGATTGATGGGATTGCAGTGTAAATGACACACAACAGCCCATATCCTAGGCTTTAGCCGATGAAGTCATTAACCAACAGCCTGGAAATAATGCAGGGATATAGCGCAGACAGATGATGATGTTTGTTTGTATATTAAGCTTTGCAAATTGACATATCCTGTAATTTGATGTCAAAATGTAATTTGTAATGTGTATCATAATGTGTTTGTACAAACAGACTGTAATGGAGTTACAGATAACACAGATATAATTATAGATAACCATTGTTTGTTTTGAGAAGAATTGTTAATTATAATAAGCCTTCACAATGACTGCTATAAAGGCCCATGAATCATAGATAAAAGGTAGGGGAACATGTATAATTCCATAAATGATAAATTAAATTGCGTAACTCCTGCTCTCTGTGACTAATTATGCTGTTGCACAACAGGTGCATTGACCAGTGTGTTACAATGAAAAAGTACAAATAAGAAAGGAATGTGTAGACCTTGCCAGCTAGTTATTGCAAGAGTCATTTCTCACAATGGACACCTCTTAGACCCGGTGATATTTTCAGGCTTTAATTTTCCATCCTTTTAACATTTTGTTACAGAGTGGACACATTTAAGCAACTAAGCAAATCACACAAACCCTAACTTATATCAGCTATGTTTCCACCATGCACACTATTGTCTTGCAAAAGAATTGCCCTTACTCTACCATGGTATGTTATAAAATAATATTTGTTTGATAACATGCCTTTTTACTCAAACTTAAAGTGACTGCATTTTTTAGTAACCCTGAGACTTTATTTTTTGTGAGTCTTACATTACAAGTCTGTCTTTATATTTTTACATCCCATTTATCCAATGGTTATATCCCATTGGTTGAGACAATAGACTGTACAGCTGTGACAATATTACACAAATATATCTCAGTAACATATAATGACTGGGCTGATGGAACAGAGACATTTCAATTTACAAACATTTATTAATACTCATTCTTTTCTAAGGAAAATTATTACCAAACACAATTTTGTTATGAAAGGTATTTTAGCTAACTATAGGCCTTTTTTTTCCACTGCAGACATTTTGACTTGTCATAGTTAGAAAAGCACAGGTGTTACTGATAACATTGATGAGGGCTCTGTTGTGTGTCCCAATTAACCATGACAGTGTGCTGAGCTTAGCTCTGTGTTTTGAACCAACTCTGCTTTTTTATCAGTGCAGAAGTATCAAATGTAAAAGCCATGATTCAGCTAGCTAGGTTACATGAGAGAGAGAGGGGCACAGACTGCAGGGGATCGCCAACAAAATGGTTTTTTTCTCCTATTTTTAAAGGACACAACCAAACACCTATTGCTAGCCAAAAACAGGGTGAGGATGTTAGCATAGGCAGCTAACGCTCAAGCACTAACTTTGGAGGAGCAGAAGGTTGAGTAAGAGTTGCAAAGTTTGTTCATCCCTGAGGTATAATGGAGTGGATGAATGCCACACTTTTATATCCAAGCACATGATGGACAATTTATATGAGACACTGAAGAGCGTGTGCGAGCTATGTGATGAGATGAACAGAAGCCCACTCAGATCCTGCTGCCCTCTTTGGCAACATCTGTGAAGAATTCGGAGAGCAAAGTAAGTAATTCTTTTTAAATTATATATTGCATTGCTGTGCTGCACTGAACATTAGCTTAGCAGTATGCTGTTTTTCTTCTCTCTTGTTTATTAAGTGTACTGTGTGTGTGTGTGTGGCATTTGCAGCCGCTTCGTTTGATTTGTTGATCAGCATCAGTTGTGGTTATTGATTGTTGAGCGCGGTCACATTTTGGATTGGGTTCAGTTTGTCTTGGTTATGGATTGTTGTTTGGAGTTAGTTGATAGTACATCTGCCTCACACTTGAGCTGTGTGTGTGCCTGTCAGCAAGTTGTTTTAGCTTACAGTTTTTGTGTGATAAGAGTAGTATAAAATATGATCAAAAAACATGTAAAATTAAGCTCTCTTATCAAATTCAAAGCTTCACTTCCATTCAAATGTGCACAAAACACCCTACTGCAGCCAAATAGCGGCCATATCTTGCATGTCAAGTCATTTTGTTTTGTTGTGATTTATGTATTTGTGCATGACACATGTCACTCAGTGGCATGAATAGTTTTTAATTTTTTTATACCTCCGTGTTCCAGTTAATATATTTCTGATGCTTACTCAATCAAACCTGGAAAAACAACAGTACAACATCCCAGCATGCTGAGTAAACTGATTTTAAGAGACAAATTTGCCGACTCAACTACTTTCAGTTGCACAAAAGTGATAAAGGCTGCAGACGCACAGGCACAGTATGGCTCAGTACACTTTGTAGATGGACAGCAGATGTCCCATCGTAATAGTGACATGGGATTTTGATTTCAGCTTTTCTTACCACTTCTTCTTTTACACTGAAATGGCCCAACTGTTTTTACAAACTATGACGACACAGCAAACCGCTTTAGCCACCCCGAACCGATTTCTTCTCTAAATTTGACCACATGAATATGTAGATCAGAGTTTATAGTTACATTCACTGGGCATAGCAGGCGTGAAATAGTTCCTAATTATGTCTACATTGAAAAGCAGCATTGTGTCTGAAATCACTCATTCATTGTCCCCTACATACCAAACACTCAGTAGTGAGCAGTAATTTGAGATACGAGTCATCATCATTTTGTGCCATCAGACAGGCGGAGTGTCGCATGACTGATTTTCCCATCTATCAAAGGTGAAGCTTTGCATTGTACATGCTATAGACACTACTTGTTTCGTTTCATTGTTTCTGGGGGAACTATATAGTGCATAGGCTACTTCACACAGAGATTTCGGACCAGGGTGGGAAATTAACTTTTTAAAACGTGAACATCTACCAGACACTGACAGATAAATGTAAAGTGAATATAGTAAAGGACAAGGATTGGGAATCAATTAACTAGGTAGTTAAGGGCACAAATCTTGTGCTACTACCGTGGCAGGATTTCACCTAGATGTCATGATTCCCTTATTATAAAGACAAAAAGAGCAGAGATCCCATCCCCACATTATTTTGTGTTTTATTAGCCTCCATTACACAATGTAGTTTGCATATTTTTTTTTATTTTTTTCATTCATCTTCTTGAAAAGCTAAGATGATTCTAGAGTTTTAAGTCTGTATAGGCGCTTTTCATTGAAGACATTAGGCTCGTTCCACATGAACTGCGCCTAGTCTGGAAAGTGGACGAGATCAGGCGGTGACAAACGGCAGCAGTCAAGGCGGACAGTTTCCAGCAGCCTTCAAAGACTAATACAGGAAGTCCCAGAAATATTTACATCCTGTTAGACCCACCTGCAGGCTACCTGTAGTTTGCAGGTCACGTTCGGATAGTTATGGCTGAAATAAACTGTATTATTATCATTTTCAATCACACAAGAGATGTTTGTTAACAGATGAAACCGTCGCTGCACAACATACAGCAACAATCTAGCGTTCAATATCACAATTACGCAGAAAATTTGGATTTTCTACAAAACGTGGTGTTTGTGGTCAAAACTAAGAGCCAATCAGCCATTTGATCAGGCGACAGCCAGGCGTTTCCCATCATGCCCTGGGTCTTGCAGTTGAGCAAGCTGCGGCGGTGCCTGGCTCTAAAAACTGTGGCCGCCTCGATCTCGTGAGGTTATCGTTGCCCACGTATACATGACATCAGAGCGAGTCGGGATCAAGCCGGACACAAATCTAACCGGCATGCATTGTGCAGCACTCGCCGGTGATCGATTCTGCGCAGGCCTGGTTCATCTCGGACGAGCCTGTTTTGACATGACACTGTTGGAAAAACACAGATTTAAATAATAAAATGAATGATGGCTGCGTTCCATTTAGCCGATTTGGTTTCAGAGTCCTGCTATTGTGCATGCTGTCACACTGATGGCTTACTGGAACTCTTGAATATAACAGGGCTATCATTAATGTTATTAATAACATGTGCTTTTCCTACTATGACAAGTCTGCTGTGAAAAAGTCTATTGTAAAGTAAAAATCTAGCCGTTACTATCAAGTAAAGTTGGAGCACCTCATCATTCAAAGACCCAGAATGCTCACACAGGTGTTTTCAATTACCCTGGCTGATTAGACCTCTAGTCAGGTGGAAGTTGTCATACTCTATGGATTAATAATATCCATAACAGTGTGAGTTGTCCCGCCCTAACAGGTTCAACAAACTCACCAGAAGAGCAAGGGAGATGTCAATCAATCCCAGTTTGTACTCGCCAACACAGTCCTGGGGAGACGTCTAATGGGTGTTTAGCAGCGGGGGCAGGGAGATATTAAATGCTATAAAATTATAATTTATATATATATTTGGTAATATTGCAAAGTGCTCAGATTTTACTAGCAAGTACGGTAGTAGATAGTGTTACCCCATTTACGTTAAATAGACAAAATACCTCAGAATCATGTTTAAACTTATTAGACAGGTCAATGAAAGAGACCACTAGGTTTTTGTTTGCATTTTATAGCTCTGCATGTATTGCATCACACTTAGATAGGTGCAAAGTAAAAGCTGTGAATACAGATATAATATAAACATAAATATAACAAAAATTGTCACTGATTGAGAACAAAAACACCACTAGTAGAGTAAATGGGAAAACAATATAGAGCCCAGACAAAAGAAATGACATTATGACATGAAGACTGCAGCATAATATTCAGGACAGAAACTGGAGAATGCAATAAAAAAAAGTTCAAAGGCTGTTTAAAATAAAAAATTTTTTCCCAGATACGCTGAACTATGAGGACAGACAGTCTCACAAGAGGGAGCTCTGTGGGAGAAGGTTTAGAATCATTTTTGTTAATCATGGAATTACAAATAGATCAATAATATCGGACCTTGGAGTACATGTAGGGGCGCAGCACATCATTTATTGTATGCCTAGGCAAGGCCATGCTGTGATTTATATGTAAGGAGTATTTGCATTCTGTGCAATATTTAATTGGAAGCTGAGTCCACAGGATTTGGTTAATTTAATCAATTTAATCGTTACTAGTCAGTCTGTCAGGCATGTTTTAACTAAATTGCACACTTTTGATGATTCACTGACACCAGCGAATATGGTAAAAAAATCTAAATGAAGTTTGGAGTCATTGAATTTTTCAAAGAGTTTCTGTAGAAGTAATTTTTTTCCAATTACATTTAACGTGTGTAGTGGAGGGTCAGGTCAGCATCCAGGATAACATTCGGGCGGAATAAGGACAGAAATGCAGCCATTTTGTTTCAGTGCTTACTCTGTCAAAAACTAACAACAGAAACCAGAATGTTATTCTAACCTGCATTAAAAAATACAGTAGGTAATGCAAATCTTTACATCTGAAGCACATCATTTAGAGCATATCTGTTCTTATGTCTTCATAGCATGGCCTCACTAAAAATTGACAGCAAAGTTTCAGAACAGGGTTTTAAGTACGTTTTAGAATAACTAAATAGGCTGTTTGCTTGTAGATAGAGCAAACGTTTTACATGTGTTTTACTGCCTCTTCTTATTTGGTTTGACTGGTATCCAGTGCCAATTCAAAGAAACAGGGTTCAGCACAGGCTTGGTCAGTGCTGCATAATGGTTTGTTTAAATTTTGTTTCTCTATGAGAGGGAACTCTGGGGAGGAAATACACACATTTATTTTTGGCCATGAGGTAAAATCATAATAGTGACCTTTTTAGTGAATAAAGTAACTACAATGAATACTGAGCATATAGAGAAGAACACAATATTAAATGTTGTGGTTGTTACCAAAATGTGGAACGAGGACATCCTAAATTGAGAACAAATTAGGAAAAAAAGCTGGACTAGTGCAGGTTTTTGTTGAGGAAACCGAATTTTAGGCAAGAATAAAATACTACCAAATAAGGAAATGGCATGTCATCTTTATTTAATACCAGTTTTCCATATCAGATTGTGTTCTGCTATGCACAGAATTGGATAATACTGTAGCTAATGATTTGTTTGTGGGGGGCCGTGGCTGCAATTCAGCAAATTGTGGTTCCTTGGCATAAAAAATTTTTTAGGAACCGCACTAATGCCAAGAGGGGTAGTAAATTGCACAGTGGCTATGCAGAGTAGGTGTGGCAAAGCAAAGAAAGGCAGATTTGATCACATTTTGCTTGGCATGATGACATGTCTCTGGCTCACTGTGAGTCCAGTCCAGCTGCCAATGTCTTGCTCCTGTGGTCAGGCAGGACCAGTGACAACAAATGTACTTGGCACAAAGGCTGTACTGTTGTGGTTTACCTATTAGGTGAACATAGAAGAGAATTGTGCAATTATGTAGACTGTTGTGGATTTTACTACTACGGTGTAAGATGGCTATCACAGTTTTAATTTTCATCTTCACCTGTTCAGAAAATAGATCCTGCAGCAGCAACTTTATCGATATTTTTTAGAAGGGCCTCTTTGTCAATATTGATCAATATTACACATGTGAATATATTATATAGATTATTTCCCTTAGCACCATGAGACACCACAATGTGCTTTATGTTTCTGTGTGTGCTTAAGATCTTATGTTGTAAGGCTGGATAATGGCTATTTTTTTAAACATTTAGAAAATATAAAATCCATCTTATCGCACCGGCTTCCACATTAGTCAGACTATCATCTGGCTCATGAGCAAACTACAAGCTGTCCTATAGCATTTAATCACTGTACATCTAGACACTGCAAGATCACTCGCTCTTGGTCGTGCACCTCTGAATATCAGTTAAACATGGATGCCTTTGAAGCTAGGTACACCTTTTTACAAGCACCTCAAAGACCCTTCCATGAGAGACCACAGGGAGAGCCAAATGATTCTGAACTCATGGAGAGAGATTGCCACCACATTTAATAGATAAAGAGAGTTAAATTCTTCCAACAACAAACTCTATAGGTTTATGACGATCTTCCGGTAACACTTGTTGACTTCTTGCTTACTCACAGAATATTTTCTTTTGTATGCCCCCCCAGCCCCCTCTTGTGTTTCAGAGAATACTGCAACGGATAGCACATTTAGCATAAACGCCACACTCGTAGCTCACGTGACATCTGCAAAGGCCTGCGTCACGTTGTCTTGCATGAGCATAAAACAAGGCTTTAATGGTAGGCTACGCACTCTACCAGGTGAGCTACCGGGGCGCCCCTAGGCTCATTTTATGAACTCGTTTATGAGAGGGATTGATTTGTTGCATTATATGCCGCTGTATGGAGTGCAAGACTTTATCATTGCCGTTATTTTTGCTCGTTTAATTGCCTTTCTAATAAAAGCAACACAACTGCGTCCCAGGATTTTTCCTTACAGCAATCAGCTGTACCCGAATGTAGGACAGCATGCTTAGCAATATTTATTTTTGCATAACAAATGTACTAAAATATAATTAATAATTATGTTTAATAATTATACTTGATTAATGAAAGTGGGTTAATTTAAACACAGTCCTGACGGAAATAAAATGGAGGAACGGTGGGAAAGAATAAGGAAGGTGTTGCCTGTTCAGTGGCATCCTGAGAGAAAATTTGTCCATAGTCTAATCCATATTGAAAGATATGATTTCAAACGGAAGCCAGTTTGAGAAATCCTTTACCTGCTAAGAGAACTGGAAATTAATTTGCATGTTCTACCCAACCATAGCGAGACCCCATCCTGAAAGACTGAACCACACACTACTGCACACAGTATGTTGGCCATCCAGCCCCCGAGCCAGGAATTAAAGCAAAGTCAGCACATTGTGTGTCTCATTAGTATCTACATACAACTGCCAAGAAATGAGGCGCTGGACCTGTTTTTCTGATGTTTGACAAGGAAGCTAAAAGACCTACATGTGTGTTGTGGAGTATCAATGCTACAAATTAGGACAGATTGAAATTAGGCGACAGACTGAGTAATTGTCAATATCAGATGTGTGATGTGGGCCAAACGAAGGTCACACAGCTGAAAATGTATCCTCTCTTTGGATGAAGAAATGAGACTTGAACTATACAAGTACAGCTGAAACCATTAGTCAATTAATCGATTGCATTTTTCATGCAAAAATATTTCATGGTTCCAGCTTCACAAATGTGAGGATTTGCTGCTTTTCCTTTTAATTATTTTAATAATTATTATAATTTCTAGTAATTTAGAGGTTTGGACTGTTGGTTGGACGAAATAAGCATTGTAAAGGTGTCACTTTGTGCTCTGGGTGATTGTGATGGCATTTCTCACTATTTTCTGAATTTTTACAAACCAAACAATCAGTCGATTAATGGAGAAAATAATCAGCAGATTTATGCATAATGAAAATAATCATTAGTTGCAGTCCTACACAAAATTGTTGAAAATTAGCTCCACCTCAACTACAAAAATAAAATCCTGCTTTACATGACTGCATGACTAACAATAATCTAATGATATATATATAATAGAGTAACAGTCACAGGGGCCTTTTGAGTACTTTTACTTTTAATACTTTAAGTACATTTTCCTGATAATACTTGCATACTTTTACTTAAGTAACATTTTCAATGCAGGATTTTTACTTGAGTATTTTTACACTGCTGTGCAGTGATGGTGTGAGTGGTGAGACTGGGGGTAAACTTTGTAAATGAGTATGAAATGTAGAGATGTCAAAAAAAGGAAAGTGAAGAGTTTTTTTCTAATGTAATGCATTACAGTGGTACACGGTTCATTGCATTGAACATCAATCGAACATTTGAAGATCATTTATTTTATGTGATATATTCATACGTTCTGAGTAGAAGGCAACACACACACCACCTGTTTTCTCTTGTGGTGAAGGGAATCAAATCCCCCAAAGATCCAATTCCATAGAAAAAAAGTAAATTCCTGCACACACTTCTCACCTCTGCATTGATTTATTCAAGACATATCAATCATAAAGTGACACAGTGCTTAAACACAGCCCATAATTGCATGATAGTCTACTGCTGTGTTGGTGTGTCCATGATTACATACAGCAGCTCATTCATTCAAGATTCCATCAACTATCAAAGCATACAATATCTATAATCCTTTTGATGTTACTAAAAAGCAAAAACATTAAAGGTATATAGGTCTATATACACCCAAATCTACAATCCACTTTATTTATATTCACCACACTGCAATGTGACATCAGAAAAATATTCTTATTAATATTGTGATATTGATTTAAGCCCCATTACCCAGTCCTACTCAATTTATTTGACAGCACCAACAGGATCAGTTCAGCTGATGAACACCTTCCTCAGTCTTTCAGTTTATTGGACTTTGTGTGTGAGTGAGTGTGAGAGAGAGAGAGAGAGAGGTTTTTGTTCACTCTGTTATATCAAAGCTGAAAGCCAGTTGTTGGCTGAATTAAACAAGTCGTGGAATTATGTTGGATAGTGGAGCCTTACTTTATTCTTTGATCCTGATTCATGAGACAAGAGTGACATAATGTGGTTGTCTATTGCAAAAAGAGTAGCAGACCTTCCTGCATGATTCGCCTAACTTGGACAGAGAGTGAAGAATTTGTTAAAAGTGTCATTGTTGTATCCTCTTTGGTAGTAATCCAGTGCTGAATGCATTGGAGTTTGGGTTGTTTTTCTTTCCCATTTATATCCATGAGGGGGTCAGGATATTAGAAACACCTCTGAATACAGTGCAGTCCAGTACAACACCATCACTAACTATGACCTCAAAAACATGTAATTTAATTAACACCTCTATGACTATGTGGCAACAAAAATGGAGCGTTATAGGCATCATAAAAGTAGTGCTGCAGGAATGAGTCCTAAAACCCAGACATTAGTTAGAATTTTTGTACTTTCGGTTCCCTCGTCTCGAAGTCAATGGGGTTTCTTGAATGTGTTTTTGGTTAGATGCCTGAATAAGGTCTGCAGTTAACACAAGCTTAAGATACTTTCACGTTTGTTCTGCGACATAAAATACAATGAATACAGTGAACTTTGGAGCTTTTGTGTCACAAAAAAGGCGGCTAAATGAGACTATAGAGGTTGTCGGGGATATTAAACATCATCACGCCGAACACAGAAACTCTACTCACAATCTACTCACTTGTCTGCCTTTACAGCCACGTTGTGTTTATACTCACGCTCTTGCAAACTATTCTAACTGAAACTTTCCGAAAGGCTTTTGTAGAAGAGGTAAGCGTGCAAAATCAAATTACAAGTTGGAAGCTTAGTGATGGTGACGCTGAAGTCATGCGACCGTGGCGTAGTTCGTTTATAGCCTAACGTTAGCTTTTTACTTCTGGCGATTGCATTTATGCTAAAAAAACCATAAAAGCAGTGTTCATTTGTGAAGATTATCTTGTCGAACAAAACGTGTTAGTATCATGAACATTTGTTTGCCACAGAGCTTATTTTCTGCAATAATTCAAAATCCAATGGAAAAATCCCACTTTTTGTCGAGGGAACCACCACAAAAATACATCATCCCTGCAGCACTCTATGGCAGAACAGTTGTACTGGATAGCATTAGATTGTACAGGTGTACTTAATAAAAAGGCCACTGAGTGTAAATTCCCAGTAGTGTCTTTAATTTAAATAGGGAAGTATAACTTAAATAGGGAAGTATACCAACTGACATCTAACACTGGATGCTATGCTGTTTCTGTCTGAGCTCCAAACTACAGATAATTATGGGGGCAGGGTGTTTTCAGATAAAAGGTAACATTTAATGGGATAGTGGCAGTGTGACTCAATATTTAGCTGCCTCAGGGCAGGTTTGGTGCTTATCTCTGACCTCTTTTGTGTGGAATTTGCATGTTGTAGTGTCCCAACAACACTGTTATCTGGTAGATTGGATTAGAAGTGCTCTATAGATATAAATGGGTGAATGATTATCTGTTGTGTTTCAGCTACACGATGGACTTACTGTGTCTTGCAAGGTGTCTACCTTTTATCCAGGTTTTATTGAAAAGGAAATAATTAAGCTGGAAGAGAAAATGAATGTTAAATGAAACTTAAGGATTGATAGGTAATTGTTCAGGTAATTTTTATCACATTTCTCATCTACTTTTACACTAAACATCCAAACATTAGGTGTTGGAAGCACCTTGCTTTAAATTGAATTGAATTGTTTATGATTTACAGGAGGTGGGTCCTAACATAACTGTGTTTAAAAGAGTGAATGTGAAGAATAGGATAATGTGTTTAAATGTTCAAGGAAAAACTCAACGCAAAAAGGGAAATTCCCCATGGTAACTAAAATTATATGTCATATTTTAAATGTGTGGGTGTGGTGTTGCTATACCCCAACATTCCTTCATATGATAACAGTTTGAAGAGTTACAAACTGATAACATCTACTGAAAAACTTGGTGATGCATGAACCCAACACTCAGTTTATCTGATGAGATTAAATTCTAACGCAGCAGTTTTATTTCTGTAGCTGCAAGCTTTTGATTTTCATCAGCCTTTGAAATCCATTCTTTAATAGCAATTTTGCGTCATTCAGGACAAGAAAATATATGAAATATATGACTGCTGTGCGGAGCTGTTTTACTGTGCTGTGTGTGTGTGTGTGTTGGGTGAAATATGTAAAGAAAATTAAAGTAACAAGTAACCAGCAATTTCTGAATTATACCAGACTCTGTTGTGACAAACCACAAACATTATGTTTCATTGGTCAACAGTTTCCAATGATAATTGTATGTAACTATTATGCAGTACATCATTGTGGGCTGTTAGCCAGGAGGCAGTGACAGTCTCATTAAAATGGAGCTTTAATTAATGATCTTGTCTGTTTATTACAAGTGTCATGATGTGCATGAGTGCAACCCCTGCACATTCGCACGTTGTCAACATGATAATACACCCTGATGGCTATCTTTGGTTATGATCTACAAATCAAGACAGTATTTAATTCATCAGGAAGGGTAGGTTAAACTTCTGCAGCTGTCACCGAGCCCAATCCTCCCTACAGAAATACTGACAAAGTGCCTGAGGGTCTGGTCACTTTCATTATAATAGACAGCAGAGAAGATTTGGTTTCTGCTGCAGTCACCAGGCAGCTGCAATCAGGAGCACGGCTCTCTCACGCTCTTGCCCAGTAATTAGAAACAGGGAGGATGGAGGGAAGCGCTTGCATTTGACCTTCACATCCCCTTGTTTTATCAGAAGTGAATTTCCACATCTTATTTGTGTAATCCTCCTGCTTTATGCAATTTCTCCTGGTCTGGTCAAGGTATCCGTATAAATATTAAAATGTATTTGTTATTTTTGGTGTTGACAGTAATTATATCTCTAAATATTATAGGTTTGGATTTGTGCATTTGTTGAAATAATTTGAAAATTAAATTATGCTTACCAAAAAGACTTTTGCAAGTGGAGTTGAGGATAATGAGTTGCGAGGTGTTTGCTCCTTATCCACACCACAGCTAATTTTGTATGCCAACTGGGACGCTTGGCTTGCTACCCTTCACTGCGTGCACAGAGGGAATCCCAAATTCCTGTCGTAAAAGCACAGGAAGCTGTGACCTCTTTTGAAAGACTATGAATCATCCTGTTATCTCCATCTCTTCAGCAGCCGGGACTCTCATTCCAACGTATCATTGTCGTGTCAGGGCTTGGTAAATGAAGTGGGAAGGCAGTAGTAATGACATTGCAATGGCATTCTCAGTTAGCCTCAGATATGCAAACAATATTATGCACCAAACTCAAGAAAAGTTGATGCAGGAGGGAGCTTAAGTCATACAAAAGGTAGATGAATGAAAGATCTGTTCAGTAATACTCGTTTCAACAGTGCAGTCCCAGACTGGGGTAATGAAGCGCAGACAGTCATTAGCATGCCCTATGTGTGTCTAGTCAAATTATCTCTTGGCCTTGCCGCTGCGACTCAATACAACCAGCCCTTCAAGTCAGCTGATTAAATGCAGCAAATCCCTGCTTTGGCTGATTTTCTCTTAATTGGTGGTGAAACCTCAAGCCAAGTTTGCGCTCAAAATATCATTCTTGGGATTCCCATTTAATATGCACTATATTCAGCCTCACCAGGGATCTTATTTATCTAGAAACTCTTAGAGTTAAATGGTACATTTTCAAGGCAGTTGCAAATAAACAGCTCACTTACATTCATTTGAGTCAGCATATCCTGACTGCAGCCTCATGCAGGGATCTGACTGTTTCACTTTGATCGTTTTATTCTTTCTGGCATGCACATTAGGTCTGTATCTGTCCCCCACATTCCTCTGCATATAATACGATTTAGACCACTGCATGTCTCCAAATTATCAAACAGTAACTGGCAAAATGAGTTATTTTAGGCGTATTAGAATGGGTTGGAGAGTTTGCTAAAACATTAGCTTTTATTTTTAAGCATTTAATTATAACATTAATCCTGTTGTCCAATTACTCAGGTGAGTGAGAACTCACAAACATGGAGGACATTTGATTGATAAAAGGAGGAATTTGTTCCCCTCATTCTAATCCGTGTGCAGGAACAGAATGAGTTTCAAAGGTCACTTCCCTACTTCAGACAGACATAATGGATATGTCACTTCTGTCTATGTTTGTCGTGGCTAGGACTGGAATTTATACACGTGTCCTGCCACACATTAGTCCTGAATCCTCTAGCATGAAATTATTTTCCTACCCCTTTCAGGTAAGGCGCTGTAACAATTTATATTTGATAGTTTTATTGTTGAGTAGTTGCAGTGGTGATGGGGGAGGTGCCTAAATTGCAACTTTACTGCCCAGAGAGAATGAATAGTGGTTGGCCTTTTCTTTTCTTTTTTTTTTCTTTTTTTGCTTGCCTTACAAAAGTGCAGAATTAGACAACAGCATCGTTGCACAAATTCATGGTGAGAAATGTGTCACCAGCAATCCATTTGCAGGTGTAAATGATTGTGTTCATACACGCATCCAAGGGAAGGACACCATAAATCATGGGCAGTGTTCACATGTGGCATAATGCCAAATTGAATTCTTTAGCAAAAAATAGAATTAAGTTGGCCCTCTGCCAAATCACTGAATAAATCTTGCTTGTGCCAAATTACAATGTTATCCAAGCTGGATTTGATATAGTTTATGCTGTGTAAAGATGGCTAATAATGGCTGCTATAGAATTAGAAGATTCTGGATTAAGAGGGTGCTGAGTAATGTACTTTAAAATCTACAATATCACTTCATGTGTGCTAGCCTCTCTTTTTTTCCCCTAAAGAAGATAGGTTAGGTTGGATTTCCGGCTGTTAATGACTGTGACATTTCTAAATGTCTTGTAAAATAGGGCACATTGCCTGTATTTGAAAGGGGAGATGGGACACCTGGTGGTCCAGAGCTGGCCAGGGGCTCAATAGATGGAGAAAAGGCTAACCTTTTAAAATAAAATGAGATTAGGTCATTCATCCTTGTCTCAGCATTTCCATTGTACTGTTTTGTGCAGAGAAGAGATGAAATCACAGCAATCTGAGGGCCTCTCACACAAAACCTAAACTCTAAAATTAGCTTTTATGTTGCCCTTATATAGCACACATATAGCCACATACAGTGTAGCAGAATATTGTCTAGCCATCTCCTACAGTGCAAGGTCAATCCTTATCTCAGTTAGCATATTGATTCTGTGAAGTTATTGTGTGGATAAAAAATATCTAGAAGGCATTTCGGACTTTCCTTTTAGTCCTCTGTCAGGATTACAGTTATTAGTATGTTGCTATATAACATATTGTTAACATTGTTATCTTGCTATCTACTGGGGTGTTGTCATCCCAGAAGTCACTGCACTAATGAATATAGCTGAGATTGCTCAGAATTTGTGCATGATTTCTTGAAGTGATAAGTAATTCTCTATAAGGCTCAATAATCTCCCCCATTTTAGTGCAGAACCACCAGAACCATTTTGTGTTCCTTTTGACTTAATATTCATGTTTCTGTACTTTGATCAACTTGCTGTCAGTGGGAAACAGCTCATGACGGGGCGCTGCTAATCCCTCAGAATCAGTGTTTGCAGTGATTAGTATTCTCTAGAAGTGAATATTCATAGTATTTAAATTCATTCACTACACTGTGCTCAAATAAAGCACCTGACACCAGTGCAGAACTAGAGTACAAATGTATGATATATATATATATTTTTTTTTTAGTCCTGGCTTGCATTTAATTCCCACACATGTCAGTTGGTGACTGCTGGAATAATTATCACCTGACTAAATATCCCTCGGGCTCTCTGAAGTCATCGATGAGCTAATTCTGTGTGAGACTTATATTACCTGAACAATAATGTCGACATGTAACACACATACTTCTGATCCCTTTTCAGGGAAATTTCGCAATACACTTCAGTTCACGCAGTTCACTTCAGCACACTCCTCGCTCATTAACAACATGTTGCTCATTATGGATTTAGAGGCTGCAGATTCTATATTCGTATATCAATTGCTCCTAGACTGAATAGCTATTTTCGTTCACTTATTAATTACTTTTTGACTCGATTAATCTGAGAAGTGGGCAGTAATTCCGAGTTTGGTAACCTGAGTACATTGTTGTATGAGGAGGAACCAAATATATCAAGCACATTATACATAATTTAAGTGATGAACTAAATTTAAACTTTCTAAAATTTTAACTTCCCTTCATTTTCTGGGTTTATTTAGTAAATACTCTACTGAAATAGTCCAAGCTACTGTTTTAATGCATTCAAGATGCAAATGAAAACCTAAAGAGAAAAACAGCGTTTGAGTCCCAAACTTTGTACTTTGAGGGAACCAAAACAGCTGCGGTGAGTCCGAGCCCTGGTCTTACATGAGTGAGTCAGAGGCATCAGAGCCTCCAGTCTTAGACCTCATGTCATTCCCATTTAATATTTTCATTAAAGTGATTACACACAGAACCCCTTTATGAAACTCGTGTCATTGTTGTAGCAAATTTAACTCTCTGCCCCAAGGAAGTTAACTGGGCGATATTAACCTTTGGTGTGATAAAGATAAATCCCCAACTCGGGAGATACTTCTTTTCATGAGGACACCTACATGCTGAAATAGAATAAACCCTTTTATCGTGCGTCAGTGGTGCTTAAATAGTAAAACAATGTTGCAGTTAGCGCTCTGTGGTGCACACATCCACTACCTCTTTCTCTATTCTCTCTACACTCTCACATCACAACCTACTACTAATGCGCACAGCATCTCCTGTGCTGGAAGATCATATGCTGTGTTCTGATTTGGGACCAGTCGAGTCAGCAAGGAAGGTCTGTGAAGTCCTGTAATACGATCTTTATAATGACCACTTTGCTCAGTTTTAGGGGGCTATAATCACTGTAGTTTTGGCCTCATTCCCCTCCTTGCCTTGTGTGATGCTGCGAGTGTGTGGTTTTACTTGGCAGAAGAATTTATTTCTTTTACTTACCGAGTTTGTGTGCTTCTACCCTGAAATAAAGTTCAGCCAACATTATTCAGAAATGTTCAACATTTAGTAATTGGGTTCCTTATGCAAAAGGACTTTTTAATTACTAAGAGAACTAATTGGAAAGATTTTAGCTTTTCACAGACTGGCATCATAGCAACCCGGCCATTAATGAGCAACAACCGTGCCGAGTCAAAGGAATCAAAAATGGCAGTAAAGTATACCAGCTCAAGGCTTTATATAGTAAAAAAGCCAG
Organism: Maccullochella peelii; assembly: GCA_002120245.1. Taxonomy (NCBI): domain Eukaryota; kingdom Metazoa; phylum Chordata; class Actinopteri; order Centrarchiformes; family Percichthyidae; genus Maccullochella; species Maccullochella peelii. Next base: position 58,825 of record LKNJ01001111.1, on the reverse strand, counting down.
AAATCACCAATGTCAAGTATCCCGTAACATTAACAGCTTGTTGACTAACATGCCGTCAGTCTATGTGCTGCATCGCTTTGCTTTGATGGCAATCACTTCAAAACAGGAGGTAGGCAGTTCCCACATAATCTGACCTTAGGGTAGCACTTTGGTGCCCTAATTCAATGTTTAGTCCCTCGAGTCACAACAAAGTAATTACAGCATTTGCTGAGGAGACAACATGATGGCCAAAGAACAACAAAGCAATGTTTGACTGGAGGACAATAATGGGCTGTAAGTGAATTCATGGTAAAGAATGGCCTTTGGCTCTTGCATTAACAAAAATTATTCAAAGTAGCAGGTTTATTATTTGAATTATGCAGCACCATAATCACTTAAAATGTCTTTGTACCTTTGCCTCTGAACGTTTTGCAAAAACAGCTATTATCAATTCTTCTACATAAATGCAGGACGCTCATTACTGTGGATGTCAACACCACATTTTTTTCAAATGAATCCATTTCACTGTAATTGCTGTTGAATTATTAGCAGTGTAGACATTAACAAATGGAATTATTAATATCCATTAACCATCCACACAGTATAAGTCCTATGTGGAAAGCCAACTGACAGGGCACTTTAGATAAATGTATACATTGCATTAGGAATTCTTCTTTTAATTGTGCATTGCTGTCTAAAGGATGCAACCCCATCAGATCCAATTCATTGAATAATTACCTCTATTTTACACTGCATGTTAAAATACAGGTAGGCTATAAAATAAAATGATGGGTGTTACTGTATTTTAAAGTGTGATATCTAAACGCTATAATAATTGTTTTTTTTACCAAACTGCACACAATGCATTATTTATAAGTCCTGCACCTACCATGATGAAATCATTTTTTACCTTTCTGGTAAACTGTCTGGAAAACCTGGACTGTAAAATAAACGTTTCCTGCCAAGTTTCTCATTACGACATCACCCTTTAAAACCTATTAAGGATACAGAACCAAAGGAAGAATGATAGCTTTTTTGGTAGCAGCATCTGCAGAGCCTGATAAGCTTAGTCTAGGTGGTGTTAGTGAATCAAGACCCTTGACTATCTCCATAAGACCTGCTGCAGTGGCCGGTTTCTAGATGCAGGTCTGGATAAGCTCTGGCCCGCACATCATTTACAGCTTTCAGGAAAGGATAACCAAAAGGATAAAGAAAGAAAATCAGTTATGATATGTGTTTTATGGGTCACCGCACCTTGACAGTGAGACCACAGACCTCCCCTTCATTCAGCAGCTTTGTATCCTGCTTTAAAAAGTGGCATGCAGTCAGAGTCTCTCGGCTCTGCGGCTGCAACATGCCCTCTAGCAGGTGTGATGATAGGACAGTGTAAGACAGGATTGCAGAGACCACAGTGCTAGTTCGTTGACAACATGACAATGTGGGGGTTGTGTAAGGGGAGTCTAGCACGAACAGCCTTGAGCTCAAATATGAATAATAACCAGTTTCTGTTTGTGGCTAAGTCTGTAGCATGAAACGTGGGCAGGCACAAAATTATGAGTGATGCTAAAATTGACCCATAATTTTGTTATAGCTAGCATCTTTTCATAGTGTTTCATAGTGCATTAAAAAGCAATCTTGACTTGATGGATAAAATTTAAATTCTGGTTTTGTTGCGTTCTTGTCTGTTTTTTCTTATGTTTTCCCTCAGTTGCAACCCTTAGAAATGACATTCATGTACTAAGTTAAACTGAATTGTTCTTTGTTTTGTTCAGTGGCAATACTTTTTCCAGGAGGTGCTATGCTCTTGTACAGCACAGTTGTAGAAGGGTGGTCAGGGTCAATAGTGGGCGTACAAAGCAAAGAACTTTAACAAAGGAGGCCAGGGTTTGCGTCTTGCGTGGTTAGGTTAAGACTACTAAAACACTTTCCAGGTAAGGATAAAGGGCAGGTTAGGGGAAAGATCATCTTGCTTAAGGTTAAAGGTTGTGGTTTAGTTAAATATAGGAGAAGTAAACACTTCCTGTCAACTGTTTCAAAATCAGCCCATGAAATATGTACCGTAGTTAAAAGGAAAACCAATTTAAAAATCTTGCCTCAATGCTTGCCTCACTCTTTTGAATAGACCTACTGAATATGTCCCTGTTACCGGTTTGTGTTTTTCCTCTTTTTGCAGGTTCTTGCCCGGGGACTACAGTTGAAAATGATCAGGAAGCTAACACTGGCATAGGTAATGTTGATCAGCGCGCAATGTTCTCGTAAAAAATAATCATAATAAACCTAAAATTTAAACTTTGTATGCAACTTTAATTATAAGAACCCATAATTTATTCAAGATGAACCAGAGGCAAAATAACCTCATTGTATGTGAGAAAAACAGGCGCTGCCACCGAATTCTTGTTTTGCCGTGGCCTGCAGGATACACCTGACATTTGAAAAGGTTGAGTTGTATATGACACCTCAGAACAAGTTAAGAGAAAGACCTGAAAGTCAAATACAGGCTTTTCTTCACACTTTAAAAATGAAAAACGGATAAATCTTTCTTCCATTTTTCTTATGTTGTTTCCATCATTTCACACAGCTTAAAGTAAGTTCTATCATCATGGAGATGTTGTTTGAAGCAGGTGTGAGATGGAAAAGTTTGTACCCAGAAAAAATATAAGTCTGTTGTTTTCCAATTTCCACTGATGCATCAGAGTAGCTCTGCTTCATATTGCAACTATGGCTGATAGCCATAACCACATAGGTAAGGTTATCAGTTTACTGCTCATATTGCTGATATGAATGTGATTTCCTTCCTGAATGTGATTTCCTGAGGGTTTTTTTTTTATTTTATTTTATTTATTTTTTTTAGAAATAAGGGAATTTTTGATTGAGGTGCTCCATTTAGTGTTGGCAAAGAGCTGAATAACAATGCTCTTACCTGCCATAAACGGCCACATTTACAGAGATCAAAAAGTCCACACTTTGTATTGTGCGCTTAGGATGCAATTTCTCCAACAGAGTAATGCTGAACAATGGCTGTGTGCGAGCGTGTTTGTGTGCAGAGGCGTGGGTGCTAATGGGAAGCTAAATCATGGTGCCTTGTCTTCATCACTGCCCTGTGAATTACCTGAGTGCATTGTAGTGTTGGAGCAGCTTTTTTGCTGTCCAATGAGACTCTTTGGCTGCACGTTGTCTGGTGCAACTCCGCTTTCCATAAGCTTTCCTATGCCATATCAGATAAACATATTTGGCACATTTGTTTGTTAGCTTTTTTCTTTTCTGAGGTGTGCTTTGTTGACAAAATGACTTGAGCATCTGCTCGAAATAAGAACAGAGCCTGATTGTAAAAGACTTAACAGATGTTATTAGTGTTACTTTCATCACAAAGGCATGAATGAATATTCATCTGCATATTTTTACAGTTATTAATAAATTACAGCAGCAGTCACCATAAGCATTACTTTCAGTAATTAGGCTAATGTTGAGCATCCTTTTTCTGCGTCTTTGGCCTTGTTTTGTTAATGTGAATGTGGATTTAATGATCCTCTATGAATGCTGTCATAGTTGGCCATTTGTTTTTTCCCTTAGTTGCATAAAATAATCATATTAAAAGTGCATCTTACCTTCATGCAAACAGAAAATAGAATACAATTTATTAATTAGTTGCAAGGTTTTTTGTCTTGCATTTTTAAAGAGTTAACAAAATAATCTATTTCATGTAGTTAAATGGGATTTGATTGGGTGCAAGACACAACCATAGTGAATTGCCAGGTTTGTGTTGGCTGCTCTCATGGAAACGAGGTCCTTGCTGTTTTTGTTGTACCTTATTTCCTTTCTTCAGGGAGTCGGGTTTGTCATGGTGAAGCTGTAATGAGCTCTTGGTAAAATGACACAGCAAGGCTGCTAGACTCGGAGCAGCATTTCACTTCTCTCACCAGCAAAATAGGCCTGATATTAACTTCTGCATCATGTATTAATCAAGCTGACATAACTGCAGTTGCATATCGATGAAAATACAGAACAGTGGCTCCCAAATGTGGGGGTTGGGACCAACGGGTCACAAGATAAATCTGAGGGGTCATGAGCTGATCAACATGATAGGAGACGGGGGGGAAAATCATATGTCTGCTACACAAAATGTTTATTTTTTCTCTAATTTTTGCTTTTTCCTTGTGAAATACTGTTTTACCTCCACCCTGAACGTATTTAACTCAACCTTAGAAGTCAAATGCAACCTGTGACTACAAGTACGCTTTATTTTAAGGGTTCACAAGCCAAAACTAGAACATAGTGTGTGACCCACTACATACAGTGCCACCTACAGTGCTGAATACTGTATCTGACATTTTATTTTCACTTCAAACCTATTTCAAATGTTACTAAATCTGGTCTTGTTTTGTGACCTACCACAAACATTGACTAAATTAGTGCTAGCATCCCATTATTGTTCAAAAAGGAATATTAGTTTGCAGTAAAAAAGTAAATAAGAGTCGTTCTGACTGTTAAATGCGTCACCTCAATTATGTGAAATAATGAATAGACTGTCAGGGATAATGCGAAACAAATTGGTTGATATTTTTTAAGGTGTACCAATACACACCACAATCCATTATGGATAGATGTATTACTCATAAATGAAAAATTGATTTGAAAATGTTTTTTTTCCCTTTGGTGATTTGTAATGCATTAGGTGTTGAGCTAAACTGATATTTAAGGCTAGATAACCTTGTCCATAGTTACACTGTGGATGAAAGTTTGTCTGTATAAAGTGATGCAATCATTCATACAGCTCAGCAACACCTGGAAAAAAAATTAAAATGATAACTATCGCTCTGTCTGTCTATTCTAGTTCTGGAGGGGAAAACAACATGTCACACTGCATTTTTCTGTTAATACAACTGGGTCTGATCGGGAAAGATTGGAAGAACTCATTTTGCCATGCTTGATAAACATGTAAAACATGCAAATTTCTCAAGCGCCGCTGTTAAACTTAAGATTTCCAGTACACATTTGCTCTGCAGGAATGGATTTTGACCCTGGTGATTCAGCGGGTGAATCAGGAAGCCTCTGTAAGGAGTCCCGTTGCAGATCTGATGAAACCAGAGATTGAGAGTGAGGGGAGGGGTAGGACGAGGTTCTTTGATCTCCATCTACTTGAATGAGCACTGGCATAAATTGCCGCATCCACTATCAGCAGTGAAAATCAAATGAGATCTACAAAGCCCGGCCTAGTTCGGCTGATGTGCTCTAACTATTGGCAGGGTCCAGTGAGATATCATTAACATCGCTGTAGTGGGTCGAGACAGATAAGACTGACAGATAGGCTGCAGAAATTAGATAGCTGATTGTTTATGCCCTTCTGATACTTTGTCCTTTTATTGTCTTTCTCAACTCACTTACACTCTGCATAATGACAGCGGGAGGTGTGTGTGTGTCCATCTTACAGGAAGATGGTGGCAGATAACAACTAACATTAACAAACAGGCAGTGTGCTTTGTAGGTCAGCAAGTCTGGCAGCGAGTTTAACTACATCACTGTCAAACTATCACCATAAAACACCACCAAACACTTCAAAGATTGTTGGCTGACACACACTAGCCTGGAGCAAATGTATGCAGCTGCACATGTATTATTTTCTGAGCAAACAGTGATTTTCCTATGAGAAATCCACAATGTGGGCTGTGGTTTTTTTATTTTTTTTTATTTTTATTATTTTTTTTTTTAGTAAAAGACGCAGCACAATCAATCTCAGCCATCGCCTTTCCCTGATGATGAGATCACAATCCGTCTCACTGAAATTTGGTTTGGGATTTTCCGCCTAGCCATGTATATTCTGCATATCAGTAAGACAGTGTTTGTATTTATTCAGTTTATTATTGTGAGGGATTTTTTTTTTTTTTCCACAAAAACGTCTCAAGATTTCTTGAGCATTCAAGGAATCTCTTGAAGATGAAAGTGGTGATGCATGTTCATTATTCTTTGAGTTCTTTTAGGTGAGGCGTGAATGCTAGATTCACAAAATGAAGCTAAATTTTAAAAAGGCACTTCCTCTCTCTTCTTCTAGAAAATACCCTTTAATACATCCAGGTTGATCAATTCATTTCTGTCTGGTTGACCATAATAAAGCTTTTTAAATGCACTGTTACTACTCCTGACCTGTTGGTTTTTAAAGATTCAGCATCACTTTACCTCATCACAACAGCACCGCCAGGATTTATCAACATGAGCGGGTCCTTGATGTGGCTGAACCAACATTTCAGCAACAAATGAACGACACCTGTGTTCCGAGGGGTTGTGGCAACCACTTCACAGTGTCGGGTCCTGCATTGAAATTCCAGTCCAGTAAAAGACACAAATGTGGAATGGAAAGATAACAAGCTTACTTCTAATCTCACTAAATGTGTTTGAGGCAGGTGTTTCCTGTAAAATAAAATAAAGGACAACACAACAAGATCAATGCGCTTTGCTTCATAAATTCTGTCACCTCGTTCTGCATTCAGCGTGAAATGACCTAAAAGCTATTTGCTGTTTGTAAAGGTTTAAAAATACAAATACAGATGTGCTTGCAATTTGATACTGGAGTCAGCATTGACACTGACAAGGCCCTGGGTTTCATTTTAGGTTTTGGCTGATGGATGTCTGCACTATAGCATTACTAGATGCAGTTAATGGATAATACAGTGTAGCATCTGGAAACATTTAGAGCTGGAAGAGCAGAAGTTATTCTCAAGAAGTAATCCTTGCCTAAAGAAAGGTCAACTGATAAATAAATGTGATGTTAACAGGAGTGGCTCTAAATCGTTTCTATCAGAAGATGCAGGGCCACCATGGAAACAAAACTGAGTGCATTGTCTTCAGTGGGTGACACCTTAATCTGCAGCAACCACAAATCTTCTATTTTGGGAGGAATACAGGGCTCTTTTTACACAGGTTTCCTTCCTCGCTGTTCAGCTTGAGACATTTGAGAGTGTCTTTCCTCTCTAGTCTGGATATAACATCTTTGATCAAAAACACGGGAAAAAAGACAGGCTACCAGTATTCCTCTGAACCATTTAAATAATTTAATCACACCGTGATTCAAGTCCACTGGGGAGAAGTTCTGAGATCTTCAGGCTGATAACACTGAAGTTATCATAGTAAACTGATGGGGTTTTTTGGTGTTCAAGGATTGAACTCTGGGGAAAAAGACAGGCAGAAATGGAAGAATCCAAGGCCAACTCATATTTGTTTGGTCACATCATTTAGCCAAAGAAAAATGGGTTTCTTACACTAAGGCTGTGCAGCTTGGTACCCAAAAAGCCTTTACTGAAGTTAGTTTTGATCTTTGAAAGCAAATATCAGACAATGACTTTTATTCAAAACAGTCCCAACATTGTCCCATGGATATGCAACATTGCGCCTTTCAAACACTGCCTCTGTAATGAGAAATAGATTTGATTTCACACGGCAAAAATTACTCTGGTGTCGAGAGGAAACGCATGCTGCTTTTTCTCCCAACAAACAAAATGAAATCAGTTCCTCTTTGCACTACACAATTGGTGTCCCGAAAGCAAACCGTTGTCGTGTTGTTTTGTTTTGTGGAGGCAATACATTGATGGCGATAGTTTTAAAATTCAGGCCATATCCCAGCAGACATCTAAAATGGCTCACCATATGATCCTGTCTGCGCTGATTACCTGCAGCATTGTTAAGTGGTTACTTTGGCTAATAAGTTGTGTAAAGAGAAGAGAGTCATATCTGCAGCAGAGTCATCTCTATCATCCCTGATGGAGAGATCAACACTGCTGTCGGTTTTTACAGCTCTTGTTGCTGCTATCAGGGCTTATTTGCGCCTTGTTTAAGAAGCTGCAAACTGCTTTGACAGGAGACAAGACGTAGAATTATGTATGAGTGTGGCTGGTCAAGGGATCACAGGATTATAAATACCCATGTTGATCACATATTTGACACGAGTTCAATTAAGTGTTCGGAATGTCTTCAGTATCTGTTGACGGTTTTATATTGGCAAAGCATGCAGGCAACAACAGACACAGTAGGTGAATAAAACATTTTATTGACATTTTCTTCAATGAAAGAATTTGACTATGAAGAATAACATGGTAATAATGGCCAGGAGTTTATCATTGTTCTGTATGCACATTTAACCAACTGTGTTGCATGCATAGCATTAATAAGACAGCTTTTTTCAGTGGCTAACAAGCATTTATAATTCAAAGGTTCTTTTTTTTTTGAAAAATTATTCACACAATTATAGAGACAAATTGCTGGTTGAAGTTGCATAAATAGTCCAATCACAGCTGACTCCCATCTCAGCTGGGGACCTATTCACGTGTTGAGTAACTTTCAATTTCATAATCATCTATTAAAATGGGGAACAAAAGGTACGACAATGCTGAGAAAATGTGGCCTCATAAATTAGACTAAATCTAGTTGTAATGAACCTTGCGGTATTCGTGATTGTGTGTGTCTCTCTCTCTGTGTGTGTGTGTGTTTTGTGAATTAATTTACTGGGCTACCATTTCTACCATTTTTCATTTCTCTGTGCAGCATTTCAAACATGTGTTCCTGTAATAATACATTATATAATGAGAAGATGTGTTAGTCTATTTTTTTGAACTGGACAGTTTGTTGTAAAAATAGCCTAAAACATACGTACATTTCTTATATATATATGGGCAACTACATTATTAGTAAAAGTGTTGTTTTAGGGAGACAATTAGTGGTGGACAGTGATGGACTTATGAGATATATTTGCAGCCTTTTTGGCCATTTTAGTCATTTCGAGCATGAAATAAGTCGAGAGTTAAAGAGTTGAGTTTAAAAAAGTGAACTGAAATTATGCTAGCAATTCTCAAAAAACTGTAAACATTACATCGTTTTATAATTTCCATCATGACATTTCTTGCTCCACTAACTAATCCTGATTCATGTTCTATTCACTATCACCTTTTCATTCAGAGATAAGCACCTTAGTGCATCAAAGGAAAGTCATTCAAAGCCTTTCAAAATGCAGTAAACAAGCAACACATAGAATCATCTAACTCACTTCTGAGTTTTTAATAGAAATAACATTTCAAACACAATAGAAAGATGAAAGATTCCTATTTCCATTCTAGTAAAATGAATAGTGTCTGCCTCTTTGCAGGATTCTCATCCACTGTTGGGGATGAGAATCGAGTTCCAAATTGTTTGATCCATCTGAATCGAATGCATCCGAGTTTATCAATTCCTTTTATCAATGCTGGCATGTTTTTCTGACAGTTGCGTGTTGAAAACAATGGTGTCAAACTCATGCGTCTACACTGCTGGAAAAAAGCAACAAGAAGGAGTCATAGCAGAGAGGAAGAAACAGTCCAAAGCGTGGCTTCATTTCACAAAGAAAGATGACAGCTGTGCTAGTTCTAACACCTTTCTATGCAACATGGGCTTAAATTCCAGGAATTCCATGTATTTGACACTCTACGCACGAGTGCATACTGCTTCTGATCCCAACCGATCAGCATGTCCACTACCGAGGGTAAATATCCTATGTTATAATAACATTACCGCCACACAGTGTCGCAGGCAGGTTTAGCAGATTTTTTCTTTCACTAAGAAAACTTAAATGAAAATGAATGCTGTACAAATATTCTATCATTTCATCCATTTTAGATGACACACAGACTGTCGCTACAGCTACTCATCAGCCCATCAGCTCCCCATTAACGCTGAAAACCTGCGTAGGCCTACTTCTTTTCCACAAAGAAAATTGATCATGAATCAGTAAGGGAATCGATAAACAATTGGTCCCATAAGCAGATTCGATAACAGCATTGGTACCAATAAAATCTCCTCAATTCCCATCCCTATCCAGTGTGCGCCGTTCCATTACAACACATATATAAACATAGTGGCTGCTTTTAGGCAAAATTAACTCTAGAGCTTGATTTGATAAATGCCTATGTGCAGCTTAAAGCATCTGAATCTCCTCATCTATGGGAAATATCCAAAATGGGTGAACTGAGGTGACAGCTTAGCCAGCTTGTTTACCAGGCAGATGGAAATGCTGTTTTCTATTTATGCTGGGCATGACACACCAACCCCCCAGAGCATCTTAGAGAGTGGGAGAGGGAGGGGGCAGAGGAAACGCAGTTGTTTGACAGTGATTATTCTGTCTTAAGTAGAGGGGTGTTAGCATTAGAACTGTTTCACTGCAGCTGTTTAGGCCTCTCTCTCTCTCACAGCTAGACTGTTCTTAGTTATGAGGGGAAGTCCTGACATGCAGTGTAGTGAAGGAGTGGAGGTTCAGTGTGGAGTGGACTATTGTCAGGCTGGCATCCGGTTTGAGATGCATGGGACCGGGAATGAAGATGAACAGGGTTTCAAACTTACAACATCAGTTTATTAAATTCCAAAACTCAAGATTATCCAAAACTCAACAAAGAAAGGAGATAAACACAAAAGGGCTGCCTAATCTGAAACATAAAACACAAGGAATTAAATGTCCATCTAAAGAAATAAGAGTAAATAATGGCAGTTACTTAACATTGACAAGATCCAAAAGTAGAAAAGACTCCTTACTTGAGCAGCCACCCCATGGGAATGTTGGAAGATGAGTGAGTGAATGGGGAGTGCAGTCTTTAAATAAGGAGTGAGCAGGTGTACTAAATCAGGTAAATGAGGGGTGGCAAGGGTGAAAACAGAGCTAATCAATGATGAGGAAAAAAGGGAAGTGAGGACAGTGAGCAAAGGAAGGAGAAAAAAGGGAAGGAAACTAGGGATCTTTGCTACACACAGAATGCCTTTTGACAAATTGAGGCCACAGGGAAATAAAATTGCAGTGGTGGGTACAGAGCTGTGACATACTGCAGCGAACCAAGTGCCTGGACTGTTAACAGTTTGTGTGACCTCACACTGAAGTCCACTCTAGCATCCATTCAGCGTGATGCCTCTCCCCACTTCATCCCCGCCCTGCCTCCCTCCAGGCACCTGGATTAGGATCGTTGTGAGTCAAGGAGCTCCTCCAGACCTGCCAGAGGTTTTTCACAAATTGACTTTGGGACCCTGCCAGGGAATGTGGGGTTTAGGTGGCCAAATTCTAACTGATACACGGCATTATGGTAATCTGCCATGACAGCTCATTGTGAATCAGGGAAAACTTGCATTTGAAATCATGTGCGGGTACAGTAATTATAGCCAGTAGAGCCGGTGAGTGACACATGTGCCTCATGGGCGGAAGGGTAATACAGTGAGAAGACTGTCCTTCAATTTTAGAATGCTGCTTAAGACCCTGGTGCTGCTGGTGAGCATCTGCCTTGCTGAATTCTCCTTGAGCAAGAAAATTAAACTCTGACCCTGCAGCCTGGCTTCAGCGTGGAGCAAAAAGAGAACTTTAAAAATCATGTAGCGATGAATCACACTCTTACTGCAACTGTCTTTAATCACAATGCCATTAGATTTGCCGTCTTTACCAAAATGAAATTCTTTTGAGTACAGCTGTGCTATTCAATTAGAAACAGGTGGAGCGACCCTGGGTGGTACAGCAGAAAAATCTACACTCATCATGGCTCAACATAATAGCGGAATAAAAATGTACATTACTAAGCTCAGCTTGATTTAACATTCAAATTGGCCTCTTCTATCAACACAATTACACAGCATTAACATTTTCAGGGAGGCATTTGATAAGCGTGTGCGTGGGAGCTGGTTGCATGTCGCTTCTGTATGTGAGCTGTAATGGGGGGGGGGCTGGTCCTTCAGCTTTAAGTGGTTATAGTCGGGAAACTGATGTGCACATGATGTACAGATTCACTGTGATAGCCTGTGGGGCCTGACAGTGTGGCGTTGCTTCTAGTAGGGTGAAAAGTTGTGATGGTTCTGGATGCAGACAGCTGGGAATAAAAATTTTAAAAAGGAAAAGTGGAGGTGTTGATAAAAGGAGCAGGGGTGGTGGAGCGCTTTTGCTGGGGGCAGATGAGTCTTCTTTCATGGGATTTGACACTGTGCACCCACATCTGCTTATACAGACATTCACCCCACTGCTGGTAAGAAAAAAAGTAATCTAGCTCAATAACAAAGCCTTCATTCTTTCCCCTCACTGACCGTGATATCTTCCACCAAGCTTTTAAGACTAACAAAAGAAAGGAGACTTATTTTGTGAACCATCATGGGGCAGAAATGTCTACATTGCTATTAACTGAGTATAAATTCATCCATGGGATGGCAAGATTGAACACATGAAAGACCACTGGGAAATCCTCCTTTTCAAAAATGGACATGAGCATTTGCATCAGCTAATTGCTATTAAAAGCCATCCTGTGAGTGCTGTCTTCCTCTTCCTTCTTTTATGAGCAGTGTTTTAGTGGTAGTAATGGTGGTGCTGGGGATCACACAGCTGCTGTAGGCCAAGCTTATTTTATGCTGTTATGTTCTTGTGTCAAATTGCATTTTAGGCCTGTAATATTGATTTTGTGTGGAGCTTTAGATCACTGGCAGATGGCCAATTTCTCATCATGCTCTCTGATACTGAGACAAAAACTGAGTCAGTGTGCGAGTGTCCATTATTTGTAATTTTATACATTGAGAGATGCTGTTGACAAGATCAGAGCCCATCCCAGGCCAAACTTGTGTCCAAACACACAAAGTGACATCAGAGGGGTCACATCATTGACTGTATGGACGACTCATCTCCACCTACTCCCACTGTACAAAAATGAAGTCAAAATATCCTGGATACGGGCTTTGCCATCTTGAGTTGTTGATGTCATTTGGAGCCAGATTCTGCAAAGTAGTGACCCACGGTTGAGCTGCGGTATCGAGGTCCCACCCGAACCAATCGCGAGCACACCAAAGTTGTCAGTCATGACGTCCCTTTTTTATAGCATCAAAATCAAACTTATCAGAAAAATTAACACTGGAACATACATATATATTTGACGTGTACTTTGATTTTTCAGTTTTTTTATATATATATATATATACACACACACACACACACACACACACACACACACAGTAGCCAGCCACCAGCGGGCGATCCAGATGTTTTGGCTTCACTTTTGGGGAGCTGTCATGTCGTCCATCTTTATATACACTCTATAGGTCATATACGTACAATTTGTAAAATTTTCACTGCCCAAAAGACTCAGCTGTGTTGTAGGCAGAAATAAACAAGCCGCCATCACTGCGGTGGCAGTAATGACGTCTGTAAATCTGCACAATAACGCTGTAATGTATGTAAAGGATTTCACATTTTAACCACTTTTGACCAGCTTTTGCCAAGAAATATGTCCAGGAGATCCAATAGATCCTGTTACATAAGTAGCGAAATGCCATTGAAATAAAGTTTCTAATGTAAAAAATGTTTCACCGAAATGTAGTCCATTTTTAACAGACCGCTGTGCTGCAGATATCTTTCTAGCTGGGTACCCTCTGCATATGTTTCTTTCCACTTTTATAATTTCACGAGTTTCAGCTTTTTTATTAATCACAATGCAAGAAGTCATGGATTGCAAGTTTATTGAATCATAATCACAAACTAGCAAGTAATGCTGGATAAGGTTTACCAACACACCATTTTCACATCCAGACTGTGGAGGTTGGACAAAAGTGTTACTGTTATCTTTTTCCAAAGCCTATATCATAACTAATATCACAGTAGTGTTTTGAGACTGAAATACTTTAACTTTCACATTATTCCATCTGTTGGAGGACTATGATTAACCCAAACATTGGTGCTTTCACTGTCAGTGAAAATGCGGTCAGTTCAACTGAACTGCAGTAATGACGACGTCCCTACAGAGCAAAAACACATAAAGTAGTCTATAACTATTACAATAATTTTTATGATTTCTTGTCTTTAGAACTCGTTTTTTCCCACAACACTGGAATAAGTACTCACAACAAATACTCTCTCACAACCACAGACACACACACACACACAAGATATTGTGTTGTTATGCCAAAAAAGCAACAGCTTTATTATAGTATTTAGCATCATTATAGGTGTGATACCTCTTCAGATGATGGAAAAGTAACCCTGTAAATTACAGGCCACCGTGAGCTGCATCAGACACCTGTTGATTTTGTTTTTATTCATTTGTCATGAGAATAACAGTCAACAGTGAAGCACCAACCTGTCTCTTAAACAACAGCATTCTATCCAGAGAAGAAAGCCTTTCTTGCCTTTCTTATCCTAATTCTCAGACAGACCAAACTGGTAAACATAAATATGCTGTGTGCAATTCACATTACATCATTTCTGGCTACTAAAATTTTCAAACAGTTACATCACGTTACCATTTGGAACTGTGTATGAATTTTCAACTGTAACCTATTTTCTGCCAGAAACCGTAGTGCATTTCTCAGAATGCTTCTTTGTGTGGGTGGTGAACTGAACAAAACACTTAAGGGAGTACTTTGCTGTCATAAGTCTGCACACAGGTCTACCCTCTTCACCACAGTGCATGTGCCTTTGCTGTTATCAGCTGTGAAAGAGCTTGACATGCAGACAGCGATGTGGATTACCTACAGTAAGAGGAGCTCTAGCAAGCCCTGCTCACATGTAATGTAACTCAAGTCATAATGGAAAGATATTATATAGACAAAATTAGAGCTTCTTAATCATTCAGTTATTTTTAAATACTTGATTAAACATTTAGTCCAGTGATTCCAAACTTTTTGGCTTGAGACACTTTGAAACAAAACAATGTCAACTTATCATCACCAGGGGCCAGTTGCATAAAAATAGACCTAAAGTCTTTGACTTAAATATAACTTTAAGTCAGACTTGCTATAGACACTTAAAGCAGTTCTACTCTAGTAGTTGAGAGCAATTCTACCAAAAAGTGATATTTTCTAAAAAAAAATGAACATAATTTGGTATAGCAGAGAGATGTATTTTTCTGGATCCTTTGTTGTTAATAATCTTTCAACCCCTCAGGCTTACCTTGCAACCCTTTGTGGGGATCACAACCTCTATGTTGGGAGCTAATGATATAGTCTATCCAATATCAGAAAATAGTGAAAAAAAACTTAAATTTTTTTTTTTTACTGTAGCCCAATGTGACATCTTCAAGTTGCTTGGTTTGTCCATCCAACAGTCCAAAATAGTCTGTAATATATTTCATTTATATCAATATAAAACAAAGAAAATCAGCAAATCCTCCCATTTGAAAACCAGAGTGTTTGGCATATTTGCCTGATGATAAATTACTTAAGCAATTAATTGATAATCCCAATTGTTTGGTTGATTAACAGAAAATTAATTGTTTGAGTCAGTAGTTAAGTATTTTTACATTTTTATGTGGACATATAAGCATTTTCTTCACTTGCAGTGCCCTGTCATTCTTTATCTTTAGACTATAGTAGACTGACAGGGGAAGTTCAGGGGTAGCCCAGACAGAAAAAAACACAAACAAGACAACCACTTCTCCCAGTCAATTCAGGCTAACATTTGATTTAGTGAAGTTAAAATGGCAGTGAGTGAAGCAGGACTTGGAGTATGCGGGATTCTCCCAGGACATCCTTATCATCCATTCTTTCATTTGTCCAAGGCGAGGTTTGAGACCCGGAAATTCAGGGGATTAATGTCTGCTGTGATAACAGACAGGATGTGCCGTTGGCCTTGAGGCTGCAATCCACAGGACTGCTGAACCATGACGCCCTTGCAAAGAACTTAATTTAAAGTTTAGGAATGAAATAAAATGAAATAACTAATTCAAATGAATGATAAATGAAAGAATAATAATAATAATAATAATAATTAAAACATTCAGTGTAATTTTAAATGCTGACCATGTAGGTAAAGTAAAAATTGGGAGTGGAGGCACAAGCAATGCTATCCTTATTCTCTCTCCCAAAGCTGAGGTACTTGATTCATCAAATAGGGGGATCAGGCTGCCCTCATCACCACCAGGTGGGTTTCATTAAGTTGTCATCCTCGGCTGCAGCGAGCGTGCTGTTTGGGTGTCGGTTGCTCTCCAGAGTGCTGCAATTCTCCACATTGGGCTGTGACTGTGTTCACTGGAGTTTATAGTGGAAATCCACCTTACATGTTTGCAACATGTTGTCTCACCACATGCATATGTCACCTAGTTTAATGTGTGATTAGATTCATGTATTGTTACTACATACTGGGTATTAGTTGGTTAGTTAAGCTTTATTTGTTTAGGAATTGTCATTAAGATCTCATCACACACAGACACACTACTGAAAACTAGGACTAAGAGTGTGTTATCTCTAATTATATATGTAATTTTACACCACACTATTGATAGATATTGTCATGTAATACATTTTCTGAAAAATCTGTAGATTAATTGTTACTGGATGAAATTACGAAGTCAAGGCACCTTTATTTGTATAGCACCTTCAAACACTGAGGCGATTCAAAGAGCTTAACATAAGGCAAATATATGGATTAAGACAACATTTAAAAACACACAATTAAAATTAAATAAAATGAGTGACAAAATAAAAGACGATAAAATATAGTGCATAGTGCAGTTGTAATATAAGATGCCCCAAATTCAATAAGCAGCCCAGTTTTTAATTTAGATTTGAAAGTGACTTGAATTGGGGAACATTTAAGATCAGACGGGAATATCTATTTTTGGCTAATCCAACAATTTAAATAGCTGTCCAATCAAAGTACTCCATCACATTGGTGAAAAAAAATCATAAAAATCCCATATGACCATAAAGCAGACCTGCTCATTGGTTTGCAACATTGCCCACAATGGCATTACACACCCAACGATGTTAAAGGGCGAGCTACCGCAGTACAATGGTGAAATCTGTGACAGTTGACAAATTTTTATCGTCTCTCAGATGAATGAGTCTCTAACTTCAAGTTATTTGCAGGTCCTTTTAGTAGTAATGTGCATCGTACTGGAAACCAGTTATCCCCAGTTCAGTTGGTATGAGGAACTGCTAAAGCTAGCCTGTTCTGTAGTTAACTTTTGCCTCAATTTAGGATCTTAAATATCTGCAACTTAAAGGTCCTATGAAGTAAAATACAGGTACACTGATGCCTTCTATCTGACCGTTTTCTATTTAACTCACAGAGATGAATGTGATAGCTACCTTGAGTGATGAATCAAATGTTACTGCGGTAAATGATGTCTAATGGTTTAAGGGTAGAGGCAGCAATGTGAGTGGACATGATACCTCCGTTAAGTGTGGATAGCAGGATTCTCTGAAGTGTTTTATAACGGAGGTGGGCCACCATAACTGAAACAAAGAGCAACTCCACTAACATCAAACATAATACCCTTTTAGAAAATAAAACCTTAGCCTTCAGGGAAAAACACCAATTCACATATTTAATGTGACTATTTTTTAGGATGTCCTCTACTAACTAAACTGATCACAAGACATGAGCTACAGGATCTGTGTGGCTTACCACCTCAACTAAAGAATTTCTCTGGATAGTGTAGTGTAGATGGTATCATGCATTGCATAATGGTATTATTACTTTTTTAAATGATGGTAAAATCCACTCTTCTAAACTGTATTATTTTTTGTGGATGCATTGGTGGTGGATCCTTGCATGAACATTAACTTGATATTTGGCAGAAAAAGCAGCAAAGACTGCACAGAGAAAGAAAAGCAAACAGTCAGCATTGAAAATACAGATTTTGTGGCTCAGAGACACTGCTAATGGAAATTTTATGCTGCCATTGGACCCTTAACAGAAAAGGAATAAATTCATGGCTGTGGAGCTATGTGAAAAATGAATGGTGAACTGATGATTGAAGCAATTAGTGCCATTTAATTTAATTGTCCACATTACTCCTATTTAATTGCCCTGCTTATGCATATCAATCTACTGGGTCTAAGAAAAGGAATATGTTTACAAACGGTAAGTGTCACTTGAGCCCTGTATAAATTGATGGTGGTGACATTGCAATGCATTTCCCATAATAAGGAATTAATGCTCCAACTGAGAGATTATCTGAAAACGAATCTACCTTGTACCCATCACAAACTTAAAAGTATGTAGGATTGTCCTGAATAGCAAAGAAATTATAGGTAATGAAATACATGCCTGCCACAAACTACCCTAACTGTACAATGTTATGGTCACATACATTTTACACTATATCCACGCAGAAAATCTATTTTGTGTGACAGGAATATTGTCTTCCTTGAAGCAAAAAACATGGTCTTCTTTTGACTTTCACCATGCCAGGAAAATATACCTCCTACTTTGAATAATACTTTATTTCCCCTCATTTGTATGGCGCAAAATGCAGTCATTAAAAACAAACCTGTCATATGCAGGGTTTTCATACCCAAGTGTGTGTATACCTCACTATGCTCTTGTAAAACTGTTTCTCCAGTTGATCCTGTCTTTGGGAGAGGACCCAATCACAGACAGAGGAGGAAGCTTGTAGCAGGTTTCACAGGTTTATTAAACTATATTCAAACACAGACAGGTTGGTAACTTGGTGAGCAAACATAGGAGTCCAGGTTCAGTTCAGGTAGTCAGAAGCACAGGGAATAAAGTCCACACACAGAAACTGATATCAAACTAAGAGGCAGTACACACAGTACTCACAACTTAGGATATCCAGAAACTCCACAGGGCAAAACCAAACAAACAACGCAGAAGGTAGGTCACCAGAAACACTGAACACCACATAACATAGGGTAATGACACCACAGGGAACAAAGGGAAAGGACCAGTATAAATAGGAGGAGAGCAAACAAGGGAAACAGAGGCAGGTGCGCAACAAACCACAGGTGAAGCAAATCAACAGACAATCAAGACAAGGGGAGACACTAGGGCAGGAACACACAGGAACCAAGACGGACCAAACTTACCAGACCAGATAAAACAGGAACCGACAAAGAGTCCACATCATGACAGATCCAATCTAGCACTGCATTGAATAAACTCTGAATTGACTTGGGTTCGGTCCAATCACAAACAAGAGCTGTCCCTCCCTTTCCTTAATCTGAAATGTCGTTGTGTTTTGTGAAATGTTGTTTTGACCTTCAGGGCCACCATATCTTGACTACGCAAAGAGATACAGCAGGGTTCATGAGGAAGGATATGGGAAGGACATCATTTGATAAACTAAACTGCATCATTATAACAACTCTGTGCACAGACTTGTTTTGTTTATGGGATCTCCTCCTCGGCACACAGAAGCAATAAAGACAGAGTTGCGGCAAAGCACTGAGGTTCGTTACTAATCACGCTGCCAAGACTGCTGATTACATCCACAATAATCAATGTGACATCCTAAATAGAAAAAAAGAGAAAATGAAAACTGAAAAATTCACACCTTGTATGGGGGATTTTTGCCCATAACACAGTCACCAACCAAGTGATCAGATGAGAGATTTTATTTGTGAAGACTCATAATTACATTTTTAAGCAGCAGTAAATCAGGTGTGTCCATGTTTGTGGTTATTTATGGCTACCTATTGGAAAGAGATCAGGATGAAATATTGGTATTGCTGCTCTGGGCTGAGAAGATGCTTGTTTCAGCATGTTGTGCATGTCATCCTTCCTACCACAGTCCCAATCAATGCTGCCTTGACAAATCTCCCCCCGAGTGGGAATCATATTTTCAAGCTCTTGAAGGGCATTTGCTCACCCTGGCCCTCACAGTGACCCAGCTCCGGCTCACATTTACAACCTTTTCACACCGCATGACACATATAAACCACTTTGTATTCACAGACTGACTCAAGGATATCATTTATATCTTCACACTGCACTCCATCTGTCACACGTTTTACAAATATACTGTATGTATGATATATATATATATATATATATATATAAACATTGAATGTGTCTACCCAAGCAGTACTTAAGCATTTAAACGCTTTAACACAGTAATGTCCAATAACCCTTCATTTTACAGGCCCATAATTTCCTAATAATTTGCTTGGATGTTTCCTGGAAAGAACTATGTAATTTGAAAATAATTACATACAAGAAAATGCTGCACAAAACGTTGCACGAGTAAATAAGCTATTCAACAGATTAATCATAAGCCTAACCCTAACTTTTGTTATTTTGTACTAATTCTAGGAATATTAAAGAGAATTGGTCCACTTCCAATGAATGAATTCCAGCTAACTGCCAGATTAACCTTGAGCCTTTTAGTTAGTACATTTCATCACAGTAGCACAGATTACTACTTGGTATCAAACTCTTGTATTATATCATGTTATTTTCTCGTTTAAGTAGTCAGTGTTTAGTCAAATGACAGTTACCCCTTTCCTCGATTGTGCTGACGAACTAGACTTGCAAACAGTCTTTGCATATCAGACAGATCAATCAACAATAATCAAACCATGTATAAATGTGTCAAATGTTATCTTAAATCTGCTTTTCACTCCAAAGCAATCTAAATGTATTTGAACAACATTTATCTCACTTAGTAGACTAACACTGGTCAGAAAATCACCAACATGCCAGTGAGTAGCTTTTGGAATAACAGCAGTCCAAATTGGCTGTCATTGTTGTAGCTGAAGAAAGTACAGTCATTTTAGAATAGTTTGTAATGAGGATGCACTTGTGTTTAGTTATTTGTAAATCAGTGAAAAAATAATAAATATTTCCCTCTACCCTCTCGGTGTTGGATATTGTTACAAATGAACATAATCATCCTGCTTTAGCCTGAGCCATTTTCAAAAGCCTAAAGACCAAAAAATATGGCTGTGTGTCTCCTCACATTCCCTATATTTTGACAGTTACTACAGACTTTTCACTGCTCACTCTGTGCACATGAGTGCACCTGAAATGCGGGCGTATAAATGAATCTTATAAAGCCTTTGACCCATGATGATCAGCCGGCCATGTGAACCAGTTTTGATGTTCCAATCTTTTGTTTCTGTTGGTGAGTTTGCCTCCCCCTATAATATTTGGCACATGTTAACCTTTGACTTGAGAAGAACTCGGATGCCTGATGAGGACTTCATCCATTCAAACTGCCTTGTTCTTCAAGCAGTGGCACATGCAGCACAGTAGTATGTTATCTAGCTTTTCAAACATTTGGACGTTTAGTTTTTGTGTACAACTTAGCATTGAAATTAAAATAATGCTAAGTAATAAATAAATAATATGTTTACACAAACTAGTGTTTAAACTGCATCTAACTGAAGCTCATGTTAGAAATTACATGTTTCATATCTTTAATTAGCCAATCAGCCAGAATGATTGACAGAAATGCCACCATAAAATTCAGTCACACATTCCTGAAATGGTGAGTAATGTCCTCCAGATTTGTGCTTCAAAAGACGTAAATCTAATGTCATAACACTTCTGTTTGACAGTAGCATGTTTTTATTTTGCTACAAGCTGTCTAATTATATGTTCAAGAAAAGTCAAATGTTAAAACATACCAAATTGCAGTTTTTTGAGTTTGATAGATTTGACATAAAGCCACGAGAAGGCTTTCCAGCAAAACAGATATTAATCAATTAAAAATCAAACTTACAAGCAGATGCAAACACATTATGAGAAAATGCCACATTTAATCGCCAGATAATCTTTCTTCTAGCTATAAATGGAGGTGAATGAATTCTTCTCTGGCCAGACAATAACCAGCAAATAATATATGCCTGATAAGAGACAGAGAAAATATAAGTGAAATGAAGTATTTCAGGCAACAAACACTGTGCTGATGATGTGCTGCCCAAGTGAATATATATTTAATTCAGGGTTCATGCATGTCCGTGCCAGTCTGGGAGTTAATAGCATCATTTCATTTACATATTGTGATCCCTCATCACAATCCCCAAAAGGTCAAAAAGGGAAATGAAAAAGAACAGATATAGCTCTACAGTAAAACCCTGTGAAGAAGCTCTGTAGTGCTGCAGTGACCGATCAGAGATTGTAAAGAGGAATAAATAGAAGAATGTCATGACCTAAATGTAGGGCAGTGCAGCAACGGGATGAAAATAAAAGCTTAAACCTGACCACTAAACCCTAGTTTCCTCCTGAAAATTATGGTGCAGCTGCACGCAAATGAAAATACCGAGGCTGCCAACCACACTCTTAAACTTTCAAGGTGATACCTGATTCTTTGTATCAGCAGGAAACTGTTGCCAAGGGAACAGAATTACTTGACTGTTGATAAAGAATGTCAGGCAATCAAGAGGGAGCTGGAGGCGCTGAAGCACACTTTGATAGGGCAGCACCTCCACCTCTTCTCTGAACAAGGATGTGGGAAACCTGACAGTCCAGCTATTCCATGGATACTGGTCAGATTCACTGCGACCAGCGCGGCACCGCTGTTTCCTAAATGTCTCTATCCGAGCACGACTGCTGCAGTGGAAGCAATGTAAAGCAAAGGCATTCATAATGACAGTCATTACCTGACAAAAATAGACCTTGGAAGGTCACCTGTAAGGCAGAGCCAGTTTTACAGAGAGAGGCAGCTAACAAATCAGTGTGCCATTCTCTGAAGTCTTCAACTGGATAGTCAGTTAAACCAAAGATCTATAGCTTGACATTTTTCTTCTCCCTCTTTACAGTGCGTTGGCTGCACAGTTTCAGGGGAGGGCTGTCAGATCTGCACACACAAGCCTCTTGTCTTTATGTAACATGCCTAATTTAATGCTACTTGTTTCAAGTAAGAACGCTCTTGTCCACTCAGTGGTCAAGTGAATGTAATCTCGCTGAGAAATATTTTATTACAAGCTCCATGTTTTAGAGGCAGTTATATTTTGTACTTGCTAGTTATACTGCACTCCCAGGGCTAGATGTATAAACAATGCGTAAGCACAAAAACCCTTGCATACGCTATTTCCCACATATAAACTGGTATTTATAAAGGTGCTGTGAGAATGTGCGGACTTGCTTACATTCAAAGCATGCTTACACATGATCTTCTAGAGCCAGCCCCAGGTGATGTGATGAGGTTGAGATGAAATAGAACGTGAGAGATGTGATCTTACAGTGAAACATAGTTTGTACCAATTTCACTTATCATGTTGTTGTTTTTGTAGCAAAAGCAATCTATAAAATGTCAATCAAAGGCGCATTTATAAACGTAATTTTAAATAGTTAAAGTAAATTTACATTTGAGCTATAATTTCCCTTTGTTACTAGTTACTTTGTTTTCTACAGTTGCTACTATTTGATTCAGATCTAAGCTTTGCACCACAGATGAAAAAAGTTGTCCAGTCCTGCCTTCATCAAATAAGAACCATCTCTAGAATCAAATCAGTGCTTTCACACTCTGACCTGGAAAAGGTCATTCACACACTAATTTTCTCTAGACTCGACTACTGTAACTCCTTCCTTTCTGGCATAAACCAAAAGTCACTCTCTCGCCTCCAACTACTTCAGAATGCAGCAGTTCGGCTTCTTACTGGTTTTAACAGACGTCACATCACCCCAATCCTGGCTTCTCTCCATTAGCTAGCTCCCTGTTCAAGTTAGAAATGATTTTTAAGATTTTACTGATCACTTTTAAAGCACGTCTGGGTCTGGCTCCAAGCTATATAGCAGAAATGTTGACCCCATATGCGCCAGTACACAGCCGTAGATCCTCGAGTGGGGCCGTTCCAAAGTCGAGGCTTAAATCTAAAGGTGACCGTGCTTTGGCATCAGGGCCCCTTGGCTTTGGAACGAACTGCCCGAGGACATAAGGCTTGCAGAATCAGTAACTTCTTTTAAATCGATTCTTAAAACCTATTTGTATAGACTTGCTTTTATCTGATGTCGTCTTGTCATTGCCTTTTCATTGCTTTTACTGTTTTTAATTATTTTCATTTGTATTTATCTATCATTAATTTTTTTTATCTTGCTTTTGTTTTGCTTTACTGTTTGGCTTTCTGTTATATTGCTTTCTGCGTATCCTGCTTTCGCTTTGTCTGTCAAAGCACTTTGTAAACTCAGTTGTTAAAGGTGCTATATAAATAAAAGTTATTGGTATTATATTAATTATCTTTTTTATTTTATCCTCAATTGCGAAGCACATTGTAAAGTCTGTTAAATATGAGCGCTAGAAATTATGATGGTTTACTGGTGATGAATTAATTCGGGCACTGCGGTGTCGGGAGAACTTGGCCAATGTGGCACAGTTGGTAAAATTGTACGTGTTCTTTGCTGTTCTTTTCACTGACGGGTCTAAGAAGTGGAGGAGTGGGCAGACGTATCGATATGCAAAAATGTGTGTCTTTGTGCGTACACAAAGTTTTAGTCATAGTCTACACAGAGTTGTATGCATCTGGCCCCTGGTCTGACTACTGTTTTCATGACAACTAATATTCAGTTAAATGTCATGCAAAACTATGTATAAACTCGCATATTTGGCAGAGCTCTGGCATTAAAATAATGAAGGTCACATCAAGACGTCCTTATAATGGCTGTAATTTACAGCCTTGACTGGCTGTAATGTAAATGTATATGCAAATTCATAAAATACTTTCATGGATGAACCTGTGGTTATCTCAGTGATTATTCCCTTTTTACTTTAGGGATGTACTGATTTTTTTTTTTTTAGGGATGTACTGATTTAAAAAAAAGAATGCAGTTTTTTTGTTTGTGTGTAGTGTTTTATTCTGAGGTCTAAAAAGTGATTGAAGCAGAGAGCAGCGTGTGAGAGCTCACTGTGTACTTATCTGAATCATGTTCAGTTCATAAAACTGCAAGCTGCAAATTAGAAGTAATTATGCTCCACTTACCACAGAATCACTTCTCTGAAGACTCTTACAAGCTAAAATGTTTGAATAACCGATGACAGAATTTTATTTTCATATTTGTACATATAATTGAAATAACTAACTAAAATGATAACATTATATTTAATGAACACTCTGGAATACACCCTGCTCTCATTCTGCAATGTTTGGATGAAATGAAAGCAATAGTTAAGGTAATACTTGAAACTGGGAAAAAAAAGCTACTCTTAAGGAATTTTGGCTTGTCGTTGGATGAAATTCATTGACGGTGTGATGTTGAGCCATATTTCTGAGATTCTTGGCAGGACTGATGCAGAAAAATTTGTGTGTAATAAAAGACACTGCCAATTTACCACCGAATCAGAATCCACAAAAGTAATAACCTTGACTAAATTACAATTGCTCAGATTTGCATTCACACAGAGCTTCTTTGGGATGATCCAAATGAAGGTTCATAACTTTTACAACTACACAGGTATTAAGTGACTGGAACTAATAGATGCTCTTATGTCTAATGAGGGGATGGTTTCCACATTAAGCATCTGAATAACGGGATATTTTTAGCCACATGTTGGCATTTGTTTGGGTTTCCTTGGCTGTCTTTTACTTCCTGCAAAGCGGGGCTCATGAGGAGGCACGTGAAGAATTGATTTTCTGTCATCCTACCCTGCTAGAAAGTTCCCATTGTGTTTATTCGGCCACGATCACATCCAACTCATTTGTTTGACAGCTAAAGTAAATATAGTTTCACTTACAAATTTTACCAAATTAGATACATGGCCTCATCACAAGCCAAAATTAAGTGGTATTTTTTTCTGTTTTGACAGTGGGCTATTAACGATTAATTGTCATTTCCTTCTAAAGGAGTCGAGAGGAATAAATGTTTTATCTCACTTTTACAACGCTAAATTATGTTAAACTTTGCTAATTATTTCCATAGTTAATCTCTTTTGTTTTTTTGTTTCCTCCCTCCAGTGGCTTCACATACAATTTCCATCTTTCCATCTCATATCGATTTAGATGAACAAGCTATCAAAGTGCCTGTTTCCAGCTGTACATTGAAACACGCTCAGCTGCTCAGCATCGTCCCTCTGATTCTACTGCTGCAAACCTCAAATTCATTTCAGCCGGGTATGCAGACCTGCCAACCTGTAAGCATTTTGTGTTTCAGGTACACATTTTGACATCAAAGTATGCTGGTACGATTTGTCTTTTCATAAAATCTGTTCCCAGACTTTACGCTAAGCCAAGCTAAGCCAAGCTAAGCTAAGCTGTAGCTTCATATTTAATGGACAGATATGAAAGTGGTATCATTCTTCTCATCTAACTCTCACCAATACAGTGAATAAGTGTATTTGCCGAAATATTTAACTATTCCTTTAACACTGAATATAGCCCAGTTTACAAATGTCACTATTTTGCCATTACAGTCAGTCATTACTGACATTTTAACTGAATTGTAGTGTTGGACAGCTCATCAACATATTGAAAACAGGAATTTGAAGTAGTATGCTATGCCACTCATGGTCAAACATTTTCTTAGCTTCTTGTGCTGTCATACACCATACAATTTTTGCTGAATAACTGAAGCACTGTGAGTACAGATTGGTCAGTGATTAAATGAGATAGCAATTGAAACCTTGTATTGGATCTGACATTGTTTCATTCACACTGCCCATAGCTACTGAACAAAGTGAAAAATCACTTAACTCAAGGGGTTGAGAATGATTCGAACAAAGACAATTTATACCATACCTGCCTTTCCAATGACTCCAATCCTGGCTGCTCTCCAGCAACCGGTTCTAATCACTCACTAACTGCGAAACTCTTTGACTTGTTCAGTGCTAAACGCTTGAAGTGGAAGTGGGTGCTGCCAGGAACCTTCCACATTTTTAAGACTGTCTAAACAAATTGGTTAGCGAGAAATGTATGTTTGAAATTGTTGCAGAATCTGTTAAAAAGCTGACTCAGACACCTCATAACTGAATTCCTTAAACTGAACAAAAAAAAAGCTAGTGGGTCACATTGGGTCATACATTATTGTACTAATTCTTCTTCCGTTTAAAAAGCTTGTTCTGGGAAATTAGCAAAAATAACTCTACTTAGAAATAAATAAGCTGAAAGTTGCTGCTGTCCATTGCTGCTTGATTGAAGACCGCTAATGATCGCACATTATTTTGTACTGAAGCAACATCACACAGCATTTTAATCATTAATGTGACAAAAACATTGTCAAGAAAATTTTATTTAATTTCAACATGTCAAAGTGGTGCTAAGTTGTTTAATATGTGGACAGGCAGAGCCGTTCCACACTCTTCATTTCACTCTCCCTCTGTCATTCACACAGAGAGAATCTGTGTATCAAATATCAGGCATATTTGACAGCCTGTATCTTCTGCTTCCCCTTCAGATTTTTCCATTTCAGCCTACGAGCTCTCTCTTTTGTTACGAGAAGTAAACACCTTTTGTGCCAGAAATATTCCACCCATGGTAAGAGTTCAGAAGGAATCCTTTAGTTCTTCAAGATAAGATGTGGAATTGATGATCGCGCCGCATGAGTCAGACCTTGAGCTAGTAATTTTGCCTTATATGAAGCTCTCCCCTGCAGATCTGTGTCCTTTGGAGTAACATCAATTGGCTCACGGCATAAAGAGAACAAAGTGCAACAGTGTGTAGTTTTAGTGTGATATAAACCATTGTGATTAATTCCTCATTAAATAAACCTGTGCTTGACAATGAGGCAAATTATGGAAATATTTTGGGTAAAAACATTCAAAGCTCTATGCAGATACAGCACTATAACTGTTATGTTTAAAACAACTAGAATCGACAATTGAATAGAATTGACAAGAAAAGGTAACATTTTTAATGCACATACCAGCAAAGTTCAACAAGTCCTACAAATTAAACAACAAAACATGTTGTCTGTCCAAAGAGAGAGAAGTTCTAGTCCTGGCTTCTTTCTTACCTCTGCACAGCTGGCCAATCACGGCCTGAATTGGGTATGAATGTCGGATTGTCAGTTTCAGAGGCTATCTAATCACACGTAGCTTGCATGTTTTTCGTATCAGTGCATTTCTGAACATATACAACTCTGTCATGGTGTATAAAGAGATTTAACGCTGTCTCAACCATCATTGCCAGAGTTAATTGCTCAAAAGAGTCCATATGCAGTTAAACCAAAACAGGATTAAACACCAATTGAGCTTCCCCCTCATGCTTTACACTGACATCCTTTACCAGTGAATGTAACTGTGTAAAGGCACTAACAAGCATGAGTCCTTACCGTTATTCACCCTCTCTTTTACAGAGCTGCAGAGTTTGGCTGGTATTTTTTCTGAACGCTGCCCAATAAGGCATTAATCTGTCAGGAGTAACTGAAACTCAGCATCTTCTCTTTAAAAAAAATAAAAGTAGTTACAGTGGCAACTGTGCATTGTCTATATTGGACTATTTTAACACCTACAGCATTTTTTATAGCATTTTATACTTGGTTTAAGAAGTGCTAAATGCATTAATGTCTGCCTGTGTTCCCTGTGGCATAAGGAACATTGTGAAAGAACATTTGGTACATCATAAAGATGTCTCATTGCTAAACATATGCATTGAGAAAGATCAGCCCATTCAAATGTGTCACAGCCTGTCTATATTTTACCCAGTAATGCAGTCACTTTATACTTTTTCTCCATGTATATATTAATGTAGAACGAACATATTTTGCATGTAATGACTGACAACAGGAAGAGATTTTCAAAACAAGGTTATTTTTTGTGTCTCGGTCTGATCTTGTGATCCCCTCGCAGAGATTGTGTTCAGCTCTGATGATATTGGTCAGGGAGAACAGCCTCAGTAGCTTGATCCACAGTTGGTGCTGCATAACAGTAGCTGTTGAATATTGAATGATCAGCCCCTGGGGAAATTAATGGGGTATCACAGCAAAGGCTCTATCACAAGTGTGGTTAAAATGACAGTGGCAGGAAAAAGAAAAGAAAAAAAAAAAAAGGAGCCATGGGCCAAACTGCTGAGCACACTTGGAGTTATCTATTGAAGTTGCAGAGCAGCAGGTGCCCAAGGCTCGACTCCACCTCTCTCTCTCTTCCTGTGTACACACTTGACTCCTGTGTGGAAAAAGCAACAACAGCTGTTTAACCTGAAGCACTATTGTCCAACTAAGGGATTTATGGATAAAGGACTGTCAATGTTAGAGCGGAAAGAGAGCCGTCACAGGCAGCCTGTGAATACACCACATTCACTATTCCAATATAAAATGACAAGTATGGAGCCTGAACAGCTGCTCTCAAACTTGCATTTTGCAGAATTTTAGATCCCCAAACAAAAGCGTACCCTGTGAGAAAAGAGTGAGCTTGAAACCAAAAATTTGAAACAAGGTTTCCTGTGTTGAGAGCTTTTTTTTTTTTTAACTGGCAGATACAGTACACAGAGAAGCCTGAACAGGCTGCCTCCCTGTTGGACAGCTGTACTAATGGAAACCTGCATACTCTCAATTATAGCCAAGTCCCAGATCTACTCTAAGTGCCAGGTGGAAACAAGACATTGTGTATTTACAATTTCATTTCTCTACTGAGGCCTCACAAGAAAACACAGAAGGAGAAATGAGTATGGAGCCTGAAGGCAAATAATGAGCTATAGGAGACCATATCATTAGAAAACTATATTGGAATAAAGTCAAATGATTGTTAAAACACAATCCTATTCATACACTAATAATTTGTAGGTTGTGTTCATGCCTTTTACAGTCAGCTAAGAAATCTGCACAGCAAGCAAAACTTTTACAACTTTTTTACAATTTTTTGGGGACTCTTAAGGGCAACACCACCCATCTCGTGTGTTAAAACACCAGCACCTTTTTTTTTTCCTTATGTAAGGGTGATGAGACGATGATGAAGTGCTGCTATTCATTTTCTATGGGAAGCGACTGAATTGCCTCTCCAAGCATTATGGGATAGCAGGAGACACAAGTCTGACCAGCAATGCAAAAAAGGGAGAGGTAGGGAGTTGAAAATGTTTTACTTTATGCAAGTAAGAGTGAATTTGCCTGCATGGAAGCTCCGTAGTGATTTTCTGCAAAACGGACAAAACTGAAAAATTTATGTAGTTGTGGGCCAGGAAGTTACCTCTACCTGCTGTGGATAAAAGTCTGTGGAGAAGACGACTATTGTTGAAATTTTTGGGATTCGTTTTTTGTGTGTCCCAATTGCCTCCAAGATCACAGATGCAAAAAGAAAGGAAGTGCTGGTTTGTACAGTCATGTAAATAAATTGATGGAGAAGGTAGTGGGTTTCTCGTTTATTTGTTTATTAACAGGGGACCATACAGATAGCGTATACATTGTTACATACAGATAAGCAATGCAACAGATGTTATGGGGCGTCTAGCTGAAGCTAATATGCGTCCCCCCATCCCTGTTTGGGCTCAGTTACACAATGTTTGCTGACGAGGAAGCTACTAGCTGCTAGCCTGCAAGCAATGACTGGCCCACAGCAATGAGCGAGTAGTGGCACAGGTGATTTTGCATGATTTGTTTGCAACCCGGAAACTTTACTTTGCCTACTTCTTTGATCTATATTTCGTGTTCGTTGTGTGCTACGGCTGTCACTGCTCTGCGGTGCGGCATTACATATTGCTCATCAGTGAACTGCTCACTTTAATATGGTGTTGCACCATTGAACACAAGTAATGCATAAATCAGTGTCTGCCCTGGGGGTTGACTCACCCTCCGCGCAGGAGTGTTCCCCTGTGATTCAGGCTGCTTTGACATTCACCTGCCTGCCCTTGTGGGCGAAGTAACAGACCAGTGGCTCTAACCTTTACTCAACCAGTGATTTAGCCTGCCTGTCTGCACTGATAACACACTCTATCAGAGTCAACCTGAGAAGAGGAGATGAGGGTTGCTCTGTGGGACTGCTGTGCTCAGGTAGGGCCTTTAGTAACTGCCACCCATTCAGTTTGTGTTAGCTGGCATCCTCCTTTTATCTCAGCCTTGGTAGCCTCTATTCCATACACCCACTGAACCTTAACACTCATCTATTCTGCAGCACAAAACCATGGCGTGGAGCCTTGAAACTCACCTTCATGAACTCACACAATGGCAGCCTCCAGGTGCATCTAGTCAGATGTCCTTTTGCTGACTCTGTAACTAGATTTGATTAGATCAGTATCATAACTTGGAGAAGAAATGCTTGAATACTTCAGACAAGACTTCACAAGAGCTGTAACACATTAATGGCACATTAATAAGCTGCATGACTAATTTATTTAGTATTTACTCATAAAGTTGGGGTAGGCAGTATTTTTTTTGCGTCATTGGGCAAAAATGCCATAATAACCGTTCAGCATATTGTAATTCAAGTGGTCTGAGAGCAAACCTCTACTTCTGCCCCTCCTCTTGGCTCTGTTTTCAGGCTTCAGAAAATCTATCCCGTGACGGGAGACTTTGACCAATCATAGGTTATTTCAGAGAGACGGTGCGTTCGTATTGGCTGAGCTACAAATGCAGATGCACGTACACGTCCCTTCAGATGGTAAAAGCCTGATTCAATGGTGGAAAATCCTGCAACTTGTTATAAATTTCCAATATCTCCTTGCCTACAGCGGCGTATAGTACAAAACAACATGCAGAGTGAGCTCTACAAGGGATGAGGTTTCGCAGGGGACCCGATTCCTTCTGCTGCCGGTCGAAGTTATAGGTTTGGTGGGTGGCTTAGTGGAGTGATAAGAGTCAGCAGAGAGAGGCGGAAGGTTTTTCATAGGTGCACAGATTTTGCCTAACAGTTGAGCACAATAATAGGGGAAAAATGTTTTATATTACAGACCTTGATGTACTCTGCTTGAGGTAGAACAGTGGTGGATCAGACTTGTTAGCAGAAATTACAGTGCCATTGTTGAGTTTGTGATAATCTCCTATATAACATAATAAAGCGAAACTCCGGTATTTTTAAACCTGGGCCTTATTTGAAATTTTTTTTTTATTTTTTAATTTTTTTACAAATTTTGGGGTCTAAATGACTACTAAATGTTTTGGAATTGGTCCAGTAGATCGCCTCTGCCAGGCTGCAATGGCTGCAACTTCCTGCAACAACTCAACCTCTCGTGAGATTTCAGAGCAAGACTTTTCCGAGACTGAGTGAGACTTCTCTTTCTGGTTAAACAAAAAGTATCTTACTCTTTAACAAATGGTCTCTCTGTAGGGATCCTTTCCATAATGTTGTCAGACACTTTGAATAACAATCTGAGCCTATCAGTGGCAAAAACTTTTCGCGGGCACAATTGCCCCAAAGCATTATGTTGCAGCCACTGCAGCCCGTTCGTGGGTGCCGGTGGAGGCGATCTACTGGACCAATTCCTAAACTTTTGGTACGCATTAGTCATTTGTAAAAAATAGAGCCCAGGTTTTAAAATACCGGAGATCCCATTAAGATGTCATACATTATTAAACTCATTAGATAATATGCATATTTCTAAAATGCCAATAAATGTCTGACTTTCTTATTAACATAGAAGACACAATTGAACAGTGAATTTGGCAACAGCAATATGAACTTCAGAACATGATCGTAATGACTTTCAATTAACATTCAAAATTTATGCGAAATAAGACATGTCTTAATTTTTCATGTAAAACATCAGATATAAATATTTATTCAACCCATATGGCATCAATGATTCTCTTTGAGTTTACTGCTCTGCAAATGAACATTGGCAGAGTCTACTCAGTGCTTTCCTCTGTTGTGAAAGTTCCAGATGACGGAACTTTTACAGAACAATCATCACTGAATAATGTGCTGCTGAGAGTTGTGTATTCAGCGCGAAAAGGTGTTTAACTGAGTGTGTATGCATCATTTTTTTTCTC
Source organism: Maccullochella peelii (assembly GCA_002120245.1). Taxonomy (NCBI): domain Eukaryota; kingdom Metazoa; phylum Chordata; class Actinopteri; order Centrarchiformes; family Percichthyidae; genus Maccullochella; species Maccullochella peelii. Next base: position 26,358 of record LKNJ01001111.1, on the reverse strand, counting down.
CACCTTTTTTCCCCGCTGACAGATGCTCTCTGAATCTGCGCTGTGAGTGATTATGTTTGTCAGGACAGTGGTCTGTTTGCAGAGCACTGGAGAGTGAGATTGGAAAGTGAGAATAGCCACCCAAGATAGACAGCTGACGCGCTGTGTTGATTGCCACTTCCTCTTGTGTGATTTGAAATGGAGTTTCTCTGGGTAAAAAACTCTACGCCCACTGCAAGACTGGTCCTCATCCTGCTGCACTGCCAATCAAAGTTGTATCCACCTCGCATCACTATGCTAACGCTTGAGCTGTTAAACTAGCCCTGTTGCAACAGAAACCTAGATGGAGCCCTTCATCTTCACACCAAGATGCTACAGCCTCACTCCTCAAGGGCCTTGATAGGACAGAGAAGAACAGTGTTTTTGCACAGTGGTCCAGATAAAGAGTACGACACACTGCTTGTGTGTGTGTGTGTGTGTGTGTGTGTGTGTGTGTGTATATGCAATCAGACTCTGTTGCTCTTGCCATAGGAGTAACAAATTGTCTCCCTTGTAATCAGCCTCTCTTTGCCTGCTGTTCTCATCAAAATTCTTTTGAATGTTCTGTTGCCATGGTACCTTGAAAAAAATCTGCTACTTTGATTTTTTTTTTTTTTCTTTTTTTTTTTTCCCAGAGATAGCAATTCTCTATTTTTCTATCTGCTCACCTCACAGACAAAACCACTTTGGATCAATTAGTACATAATGTAAAAAATAGATTGATTGGGGATTCTTTTAAAATAAGTTATGTTCTGCCATGCACCTTCTGCTGGATTTTTGTTGAATTAATTCTGTTTGAATGCATACACAAACACTCTACGAAATATGGGGTTTGAAATTGCTCTTGGCAGGACTGTGGAGACTCCATCAGGGGCAGCAGTTGAAATCATGGTCACCTCACCCACAGCATGCACACATATCTTAGGGTGTAATATCTATATACAGAACAAACATTATAGGGTTTAGATTGAAATGCTCAGCTGAACTTTCTAATCTTTCTCTCCAAATACTTTCCTCGGAAGTGCAGCTAGGATCAGATATACTGTAAATGCCTGACTTCTTGATCCATCAAGAGTTCAGTGAATCAGATTTAAGAAAAACTGACTTCATTTGTTTTGACTAAGGATAAGCTAGTTCACAATTAATACCTGGAATCAAAATAGTATTTTAAAGCTGCACTGACCAATATTTTTATATTTACAATGGATCAAATCACTGTGTAATGTGAAAGGTGTTGCTTGCATTGACAAACCCACAGGTAATTATCACCTGACTCTGCAGTTCACCTCAGCTCTATGATCGTTTTAGTGTCTTTCAGCTCATTGTTTTGGTTTTACGGCCCGCAACTATACTGTTTTGGTTCACTCTCTCACCACCCTCATCCACCCTGTTTCCAGTCACAGCAGGCAGCTGTTTTTTAGGGAAAAAGCTTTGATAAACCAACTGTAGGTAGCTGCTGTTCAGCACCAAATGGCAGACAGAACAAGTTAGCTTGTGAACACAGTGGCGCATGTAGCAGCTAAACCAAAAGAGCTAAAAGGAGAATTTAATAATAGTATGAATGCTAATGTGTCGGCTGGATGTGTAAATAGGTAAAAATGTACGTGTAAAAAAAATAAAATAATTAAATAACACTGTTCTGACATTAATGTAAGAGCCATATTTAGAGTTGACAAGATGTATGTAGTAACTTAGTAGAAAATGTTGAAATGCTCCTTTAGTTATGCAGCTAGTTACGTTATAGCCAATAGTTCTCAGTTAGTTAATTAGTCTGAGGAGCAAGACAGTTTTTTGACCACTATGCCAAGCTGAGCACAACCAGAGTGAATCTTGTAACTTTATTTTGTTTTGAGTAAATGTTTTGAATGGAGTTACTGCCTCTGAAGATTCATTTTGCGTCAAACTTATTGCTAATACACATACTTTTAACAGTAGTGGTAAAGTGGATTACTGGACGGAGAAAGATTGCAGCTACATTTGAGTTGAGATTATTCAAAATCAATATGAGGAAATGTATCAGTTAAGTCCTGAAATTCAGTTATACACAGCTAGTGCCAGTCTCTGTCACAGATTGCAATCCTAACAAAAGTACTCATATTGTTAAACCAAAGTGAAATGTGGGTTTAGTATTTTTTTAGTCTATGTTTACTTCCACAAATTCTTGTTTGCTATTTACAGTCAGTAAGAAGAACTGACATGTATCTTTATGTTCAAAAGGTAAAAAAAAATACCCCATCACAACTTTACAGCTCCTCCAAAGTTCAAGATCAAAATTCCAGCTGCTCTTGAAGAGCAACAGCGTCAGCTTCAATGTCAAAAACCCTCACACTCAGCTTTCACCAGGTTTACATGATAATTTGCAGCGATATTCAGAAGATATTCAGCAACATCCAAGGTGCCTATAGCCTTAATTGACCATATACAAGAAATACAGAATACTTTTCTAAGAGTGAAGGCATGCAGAGATTCATTAACTGTAAAACAACAGATGTCATGGATGATTTCATACCCCCATGGAAAGTGAAACAGAGTGCTCTTTGAAATACTGAATTACTGAGTGCAGGAGCTCCATTAAGAGAGAGGATGTCAAAAATCGTGTAGAAAGCCACTTTAAAGAGACCAGACATCCCGTGTCTGCCTTTTCTTTTATTGCCACTGAGAAGGTGTCTCTTGGTCCAGGAGGAGGTGATTTAAATTTCATTAGAAAAGAAAGAGCGACCTTTTGGATCTTTCCTTTTAAAAGTCTAAGCCCAAGATGAATAAATCGGGGACCTAATTTTTAAACATATCCTCTAGCTGTTTTAATATGGTACAATGTTGGATCCTTAATATATAAGGATCCTTGATATAATTTTTAATGTTTTTAAATACTGGCAAGTGGCTATTTTAGATGTCCCTGAGAACTAACTGTACATGTTATCTTGTAACACTGATGAAAGCTTTTGCAGCGAAAACATGTTGGTCTTTTCTCTCAAAGCTTTCTCTTTTGTTCCTGAAGAGCTGCAGGATTCTTTTCATAACTTCAGGCATAAAGATAAACTCAGAGGACCACTTGTGAGTGAGCTATACTTCACACTTCCCCAGATGGCCCATATCTACCGTATCTTTAAGACTTCCCATACAAGGACACATTGAAGAGCCCTTAAAACTGCTAAGTAGCACTTGTTTAATTTACCGCAGAGCACGCCAAGGCTGCTATACAGTACATATGAGGCATGAAAGCATGACTGTACCCACTGTGAGGACACTGGTAGGAGTGGAATAATGTGACACTGGTACCATGAGAGTGACCTATTATTCATGCTGAGCCAACAGAAATTGCAGGAGATCCCTGTGGTTTTCCATACGTATTCTATACAATATACGTCATTGTATCGTAATCCACTGGAAGAACACTCTTTTTTTTAGTTAGTATAATTTTCCTTTTATTCTACAGAGATCAGGGGACAAACCTGCTTGAATTAATAAAAGACGCACATATACTGAATGTATACTGTATGAACCCCATAGAGGCTGACCCCTGCTGAAACATTCAGCTTCCTACACATGCCTGTTATTGTAAAACGTTAAAAAGGCACCACTGATAAGCCAGTTAGGGACCTTTTATAGTGGAAATCACATCTACAGTGCTTCCGCATTTGATGGTAAGCTGCAGAGTTTGAAGCACATTAAGGGGAACCTTTTGCGCTGCGAGAGAGAGTGCTAATGTACAGGGTGATCCAACGGTATAAACAAGACTGCTCTAATCCACTATAGAGCACTGTACTAGAGCATCATGTAATGATGTTGCTGTTCCTGAAGGCAGCGTTTTATTGTCTCTGTCACTGCACTAATTCTAATCCAAATTCAAAGTACACACACGCGGGAGACCGTTCACTGACACGTTGAACTGATGGAGCATCACATTATAGGTCCTTTGGGTGCAGCCAGGGAGGAGAAATTGGGAATTTCACTGTCCTTAATGGAAACTAATCTGAGCAATTTGTTAAAACAGCGACGAGGCAAAATGGCATTTTGGGGTGTGGACCCATAGAAAGACTCCAGGTCATTAAGCATACCCTTTGTGGGTGTTAGTGGCTGGGTGGTGTGTACTGGATCTGAGTGCTGATCCTCCTCTTGTGTTTTGCACTTTAGGGAATGGCAAGTTTCCTTATTAGAGTGGATGGATCACACCGACCTAATCTGCTATTATGCTTTCAAAGACCAGTGTCCAGTAATTTCATCACTTTGGCGAGTGAAGACAGTTAAGACGGACAATCTCTCAATATAACACTAATCAATCACTTTTACAGTGCATTACTGTGAGAGGGAGCCTTGCACCATGGAGTGCAGCCTGATATAAATAGCCGATTGGCTTCCTTCATTCCTCTTTTTTTCAGTTTCCATCAGTATTCACTGCATGCGTCCTCTGCGCTCCCCCACCTCATGAACACACATGCTCATTCAGATTGGACTCAGAGCATCAAATAATGAAACTTAAACTCTACAGCACGTTCTGCGGCACAATGACATTTTGGAGGATTGGCATCTATTCAAAAGGCACAAAACTAGTTTGAAGATGCATTTGAATCTAAATTCCCCCGTTTCAACCCTTTTTAAAGATAACTATGTGGTGAATATTTGTTGAGGTACAGTTAAGTAGGTAGGTTTTGATAGAAATATTGCCCCTCGAAACAGGAAGCGTGCTTTGCAAGTGCATGAGTCTCCCAAAATGAGTTTGTGTCACATCTCACTGATCCACTAAAATGCCCTGGAGGTGCTCCACCCATTATGAACTGCCCTTTAATTACAACAGGCTGCTGCTCCCATACAAAGAGATGCACATCAGATAATTGCGACACCTGTCATGTTGCAGCAGCGAAACAAAGATGATGTGAAACTTACAGCTACAGTAGTAAGAGGATGTATTTATTGCAAAACAAAGAAATATTCCTTTAAAGATTTTCTATTCCTATCATTTTCCTTTTAAGGACATAACGTGTGCCTGTGGTACTCTATAAGGAGCAGTAACCCTGTTATTTATGATAGTTTTATTTCTTAACAGTCCAACATTATTATAGTCTTACATTTGGGACCCGTTACAGTATGTGTGATAGTTTCATTGTATCTTAAATTCTCTTATGATAAGGTACGTTTTATGGCTAATTAATTCAGCTTGCAGCAGACATATTACATTAAAATCAACTGTACTTTAAAGGTGAATTCAGACTTTCCTCTCCTGACTCTCTCCATGCCTCAGGTCTCTAATATCCACCATCTCATATACAATACAGTGCAAGTCTGTGCAGTATGTGTGATGCCCCTGCAGTCAAATCAGTCGGATTTGACAGGATTTGTCAAGTCCTCCAGAATTCGTTTTCTTATTACATGTCCTGTGGCCTCCATGCAGGCAGACAATACACTTGGGGATGAATATGCACCAAAAAAAAGGCACTGAAAACATGTTATTCTCTTCTTAGAGGCACATTGCATATTATGATGAAGGATGGGCTGTCTCTGGCTTTCTTATGCATCTCTGAGAGGATTACACATTGTTTTGTTTTTTTGGTGGGAGGATATTCATGTTTTTTTTTTTTTTTTTCTATACACTGGATATCCCATTTCCAATTGATCTGGGCCAAGAGGAGTGGGTCTTGTCCAATAGCAAAGTAAAGCATGAGGTGCTGCCTGAGATCTGTGGGTGGTCAAGTATAGGCTATGTGCTTCTTCTTAAAGCTGGGGTAGGCAAAATCTGTGCACCTCTCTTTGCTGCCTGGTATCACTCCGCTAAGCTCCTCCCACCAAACCCACAACTTCGACCAGCAGCAGAAGGAATCGGTTCCCCTGCAAAACCTTATCCCTCGTGGGGCTGATTCTGCATAGCACGAGCCTCACCGATACCCCAGTCACTCTTGCAGGGACTTGTCTTCTCTCCAGTGCTTCACGGCCGCAGAGCAGAGCGCCCCAGGCTTCAGAGGCAGCTGCAACGCAGTCCAGCAGCAGGATGAGAGGCTAGTAGGCCTAAACCACACACACGCAACCATCCCCCCTCAAAAGTTATTCCCCACTGTTTGTTATCATGCCTCTTTGCCACTCGTTGATCGGAGCGTCATGGCATCAAACATAATGAGCCCGAAGCTCCATGTGGAGCTGGGGCGTGTTGTTTTGTGCTATAAGCCGCTGTATACAAGGAGGTATTGGAAATTTGTCACAAGTTGCAGAATTTTTGGCAGGATTTTCCGCCATTGAATCAGGCTTTTACCATCTGAAGGAACGTGCACTGGCATCTGCATTTGTAGCTCAGCCAATACAAACGCACCGTCTCTCTGAAATAACCTGTGATTGGTCAAAGTCTCCCGTCACGGGATAGATTTTCTGAAGCCTGAAAACAGAGCCAAGAGGAGGGGCAGAAGTAGAGGTTTGCTCTCAGACCACTTGAATTACAATATGCTGAACGGTTATTATGGCATTTTTTGCCCAATGACTCCAAAAAAAATATTGCTTACCCCACCTTTAACATGACAGGCATTCAAGATCGAGAAGGATAAAAAAAAAAGAAAGGATATTCATTACAGCCTGAATAGAAAGCACTAAACACGCCTATAGGGGGATGAATGTGATTTTTTTATTTTGTTTTTTTTTTAAGTGCAGCACTGACCCAGCACCCCACCTCCATCCACTCTCCTGCCTCACCGCCGTTGCAGTATCTTGTGCTGGACCTTGAGCTACCACCAGCCCATCCCGGAGTATCACAAACACCTCATAGCACCTCCTCCCTGTATGAACCCACCGTCATGCTAAAAACATTTTCTTCTCACCACAGAGAAAGAAAGCTTCAGTTTGCCGTGTATATAGGAGCCCAAATGACATCACATTGCTGCAGTGCTGCACAGTCCATGAAAGGTGTCAGTCGTTTCCTCTGATACCAAGAATTTGTGCACCGGCCACTTAGCTCTGCTCTGCTCCAGACATCATGGCGTGACAACATGTATTCAGTGATATCGGGCTCTTATTACGCAGGTGGACGCCTGCATGAGGAGTAGAGGCGCATTTCAAAAGGCTGCCCGTTCTCCAGGATACAGCAAGATTTCCTGCCACATCCCGCCTGGAGAAATCGACCGCATTGCTTTGTTGAAGGAGCAGGACAGACCAAGCCATGTATGAAAACCAATTGCTCGTATGGGTACGCATAGTGTTAGAGGAGAAAGGGGGAAAACACGGCATCAGTGCATGGGTGGGATTCCTTCATTGCGCTTCAGACAGGGGAAGTTATGACAACAAATGGCTACACTAATGGCAAACAGCTGCCGGTATAGCAGGCGTGAGAACTGCGTTGTAGTGCTCTAATTACTAAAAACTGGTGAGTTTTTCGACCTTCGTGATTTTTGACTGACTTGAAGCCTGAATTTGACGCCAACCTTCAACCACCAGAGGCTTTTTTTCAAGAGCGCAACCTACCTCTTCAAAAAGAGCCCCGGACTGCAGTTTTCCGTCCTGACACCATCTGTACTGCAGTTTATAACAAGCGTGAGGTTTATTGGAAATTGAATCCACCGTATCCCTGCGTTACAAACCCGTACGCGGGGGACTTGATACGACCACGTAGGCTACTGACGATTTAACCCCTTTGAACACGACTCGGACGCAAGCCTCGCGGACTCTCCTGAGCTTTTGGATTTTGGGATCTGGGCTTTACCTTTTCTGCCTTTACGCCTCAATCGGATCGTACTGGGATTTAAGGTGGGGTTTTTATTCCGACGCAGGTAACTGGAAGATAGCCCACTGTCTCTTGTTGGTGACACTTTAGCAGCAGATTGTCGCTCATCACGTCCATTGGATTTTTCAGCACAAGCCCCCTTACCATCCTAATGAGAATGTTTTACGCGTGAATATGGAATAAATTAACTCCAGTTACCGTCTGAGATTCGTTGTGAATTTATCCAGTGAGGAAAGTGTGTGGACGGCGAAAATCATGTGCAGTAGGATCAACCCTTCGGCATCTGCTTTATTAGTCTCACTTTTGGTAAGTCACTTTGTAGACTTGGAGAGAAATGTGCAGTGGGGTTTGCACTCCACCTGACACATTTGTGCCTCTCTGACGACCTGAGCAGTGTCCAAATATCTGATGTGTGTCGCATTGATTGTGCAAACTACTAAATGTAGAATAATAGGCCTGCAATATTATCTATCTATCTATCTATCTATCTATCTATCTATCTATCTATCTATCTAAGCAGCAACATATCTATGTCTTGCTTGCATAATGTGCAAATCTTTGCTCTACTTTAAAGGCAGCCATTCACCGTAGTCTGCTGGATAATATGTCTGTCTAGCAGAGATGTGTTCATGCTACTTGAGATCTTCAGTCTTCACGTGGTGGAGCAGTTATTGATAGTATTAGTGCTGTTATACAGTCAGGCCCAAAACAGCCCTGTCATACTGTAGCTGTACTGTGGTTCCAAACTGGGTAATGAAGATGTTTAAACCCTGACATATGAGTTGAATTCCCAGAGACTGGACGTGCATGTGGAAATGGCCCGGGCGTGTCTGCATCAGCACGACGCAGAGAGACTTTTCATAAATTAGCAGCAGCAGTGAAATCCTCCCATCAGGGCAAATTGCACTGGTTGCTGAGAGAGCAGACGGTTTTACTGTGGAGCCACAGAGCCTGAATGATGAGGAAAACTTGTTAATGTCCCTTTTTGAGTTGAGTTTAAAGGCATATAGCTAGATGATTATTTTGTTTTATGGTGAGTGGAGGCCTCAGGAGCTCCTGTGCACTGTGTATGTGAGGTAGAGGGCTGCACATCACCTTTGTTTTTGACAATCAGCTAAGCAGGTTTAGAGATGATAAAGGAATACAGAATCACTGATGCAGCATGATAATGATCTCATGGGCGCTCTGAGTGAATGTTGGCAATTACGTTTGCAGCTGGAATTTTTAGCCCCTCTCATCATTTCCCAGTTACTCAATAAGCTCAGCCTCCTCAGATTCAACTCGGCATTTGTAGGAAGTTTGTTACACTCCACCTATTCTAATTTTGGCGTGCAGGGCCGGAGAGGTCAGTGTTTGGTCTTCGGAAATATCTGCTCATCACTCAGAGGACATTGACAACAACAGATGGGAGAAGTGAGGGTCCAGGGTGCCTGTGTGGAGGTAGCGAGGTTGTAAATCTATTGGATTGAGGTGGGGTTAGATGTCAATATGCTTACACTAAAGTCAAGTGAACATCCCTCATATAGCTCTGCTTTATCCGCATAATACCTTCCAAGACATCCCCTGGGGAAGATGTAGGTATTGGCCAGCTGTGTTGCTACATCAGGGCGTGCAATGAGTGTTACTGCAGCTTGCAGTGCTATTGGAAAACAGTGACTACCAGCTGCATCTACTATATACACCCTCCTTTACTCTTAGTGAGCCTTAGGACTGTGTGTTCTTACATGGCAGAGTACTACCTCTTTACAGCTGTCTACTGAAATTACACAAATGAAAAATGAAAGTTGTCACAAGGTCTTGGCATTGTTCCATATTCTGACAGATGTCCAAGAGCAAAAAAACAAACAAAAAAAACATACTGTATATGTCATTTAAGACTTTAATGGTAAAAAAACAAAAACACAAAAGCACAAGCAGCCAGCTCAGGGCATTGGCTCGCTGCTATTGTGAAGTGTTTCAGTAAAGGCTGAATCCTGTGTTTTTTGTTATAGCTATGCATCATGCAGGTTTTAACATGGGACTTGAAAAGACTCCTAAAAACAGGATAATTAGGTTTTTTCTTAGGAGGACTGATACTCTTAGCCTTATTGGATTTGTAATTTGAATTAGCAGTGCATGCAGCAGGGCTCTTATGTAGGTTATTTAGATGTCTTTTGTTTTTTTTTTTACTAGATGTGCGTGTTGCAAGTGATGATCATGTCTTTGGCTCGTCAATGTGTTGCAGGATGTTACAGCAGAAGCTCAGAGCACTTGCTGTCATGTGTTTGCCTAATGAAATCAGGCAGGATGGTCATTATCATTTTAATGCATTATTGCCAACACTTCCATGTTTAACAACGCTACTGCAGGCAGTAAACGGCTGCAGAACAAATTCATATCTCAGCAGGTAATGCATAAAAAGAAAGTGACAATGGCTCCTGCTTTCTAGGTTGCTGTATACGGACTGTGGGGTGAGATTAATGGGGTCTCTCGTCCTTGCCATTCTGTTGCACTGTGTTACAGCAGCTGCTCATGATGCTAGTGTCATGTGTTAGCATTATGAAATCGGGACCAGTAGAGGGTTATCAGCCACTGCAGGAAGGAGAGAATAACGGCACGCACAAGCTATTGATCTGTATTTGGCAGTATGAAAGACTTCATAAGAGAGTGTATCAGCCTGTTTTTGTTCTCTATACAAGGCATATTAAAATAGCTATTTACAGTGAGTCATGCTCGCAGACTGACATTTGCTAAATGTACACATTTGTTCCAAGGATTACTTTTAGCTACTCTAAGCTGTAATTCTAACAATGAAAATATAGTGACTTTTAAAGTAGCATGCATGATTTTCAGTCAGTCCCATACACAATTATGTTCAGTATCACAGTGCCACACTGTAATGTGTGCTGGCTTGGAGGCGCAGAGAGTCAATGGTCGTTGTTATGTGCAGGAATTTTCATTTCCACTTTTAAAACTCAGGCTGCTTTTGCATCCATGCCTTGTCTGGAAATAAACAACAAAGCATCAGAGGATATTATGATGCAAACGGTGACAGACTTTAAAGAAGTGATGTCAGTGAATAAACTTATTAATAAATTTTATTCTGAACTACCCGGTAAAGAAAGGAGAAAATAAGTACCAATTAAGTTATCAGTCGACAGAATGAGATAGATGTTCCTCCCAAGGCAAGTCAAGTTATTTAGTGCTCAAGATGCATGAAAAAGTGGAAGAATAGTGTAATTACAACTAGCCAAAAAGATCAAAGGAGTAGCCACCAAAGCACTGAAGCAATTAAACCAGAGCTACCCTTGGAATTTATTTTTTAAGGTTAGAGATTAGCAAAGTGACACAAAAAAGCAGCAGTGCACTCCAAGGACTGAAAACTGGAGGAAACACAGGTAAATAACATACAGGCCTCAAGAGGCAAAAAATGCTTTCCACTTTTCAATTTTGCTGCATCATGAATTTCAATAAGAGCAAAAGGTAAGAGCACTAAAATATTGCACTAAAAGGTTAGTGCAGTGATTTTACAAGTCGTAAACAGAGCTATTGATCACTTCTGCGATATATTTGATACAACATGTGCAGATTACACTGTTCAAAGAGTGTTTCTTCTTACTCATCAGTAAAAAATGAATTATTTGACAATGGTCAAGGACACATAAAATATTTTTTTCTGCAGCATGTCAGGCATGATGTCGACTCACAGCAAGGGCGTCCTGGGTTTGAATGCATTAATTACCTTGGACTGTTTGTGTGCTTTTGTGAGAGAAAACCAGCGTAAAATAAACCCATGCACAGTCCAACATGCGTTTGGTGGATTGGAAACATTATTTTCCCTGTTTGAAGGTGAGTGTGACTTTATTAGCCCTGCATTAGACTTGTGACCTGTCCAGAGTGCACCTTGCCTTTCGCCCATTGCATGCTGGGATAGGCTGCCGTCCCCTGCGACATCCATTTTCAACACAGGACAAGCAGTGTTGAAAATGGATGAATGATGGAGCCACACTCACTACAAATATGTTACAGTCAATCAAACGTACTGGCAAACACTTGAAATAATCAATACATTGAGATGAAACAAACGGTCTTCAACTGCAGAAAAAGCAAAACGGCAGAAAACACTCCAACACCTTCCAAAAATATAATTGAAGAGTGTATAAAACAGAGTAAATAGACTGAATAATTTCTTCACTTGGTCATGGTTTTTTATGTCTTGAGAGCATTTGTATTCTGACTTGGTAACCTTTTGGAAATAATGATTGCTGCATGATGGCTCCTTTTATCTTGGAGGCTTTTAGTCTCTCACCTCTGAGCAGTACATGTGAATTAGGAAAACTGTCATTTATTGTCACAGAGCATGAACGTGTGCCTGAAGCATGCATGTTAACCACGGCTAAGTCGAAGTTGTTTGTTTCTGACAGTGACTGATAAAACAGGTGAGCGCAAGGAGCGCTGGTGCTTAGAGACTGACCTGTTTGGTGCCACATGATGAGTGTCACATGTAAAATGGAGCAATAGGGTGTGACCAGAATGTACAATGGGAGCTTGGTGTAGGGGGCTATTGAAGGAAGCAGTGGAGAGTCATCTTCAGAGACTAGCTGTCTGAAGGAGGGATACAGATTCACATAAAGATCTATATGGAGGTTAGGGAGCTAATTCTTTCAGGAATGCTGTGCAGGATGTGGTATGATATTGAACACCCAGCTGAGCCCAGTGGTAAGCAGCTGTCCTAATCCAAACATGCCATATTCAACCTGTTTCGAGCCACTAGTCCTGACACAAATATTCAATTGGGAAAAACGTGTCACCTGCTGTAGAGCATGTGGCATTTAAACTGCAGAGGAGCATCACATTTTATACCCATGAGATTTACTGTACGGCACCAGCCAGTCGTCCCATTCCCTTTGTTGACTCGGATAAGAAAATTATTGGTGGCATCTGTCTCCCTTAAGAACCACTGTTGTGCAGTCATCCTGCCACTGTGGCAGCCTTAAACTGTTGCTCCTGACGCTGTGTGTCAGAGCCTTTATATGGCCATTTAAATAAAGTGATATGATATCTCTATGTAAACAAGAAACACTGGCAGAGCTGAGTGTAGCATAATGGCAAACTTGCAGTGACGTCTTAAACTGCAGCTTCTACTCTTCTACTGTTTACCTGAAGGTGACATTGATTTAGATCATGCTTTCAGTAGCTGCAATTGGTCATATTGATCAATATCTGCCAGAACAGCATTTCCCTTTGGCTCTCTTGAGAAAGCCAATTAAGAGAGCTACATGCTCTCATACAGAATTTGAAATGCACGCAAACACTATCTTCCCCACAGTCCCATTAAATAATGCATAAGAACAATATATTATTGTGCAGCGCTTACTACCACAGGTCTTACTAGTCCTATTAAGACTTTCTTCTCTGAACTAAGAAGCCTCTGATAAAATGTAGTGCATTTAATCCACTATTCATTCTTGACTGAGGCATTAGGAAAAAGATAATGCCTCCATGAATTACTCCTACTGAATATGCCACTGTGATGAGAGATCATTCTGTCCTTACATATTGATTTGTTTGTCAGAAAGTCGTATGGCACGCTCTTCATCAGACTGCACCAGCTTCATTGGAGATGTCTAACTCTCTGCTGCCTATTAAAGGCTGGAAGACCACAGAAGCATCAACTATTCTAGTGAAGTGAACGGTTAAGAGCCTCAACCTTCACATTCTGTTTTCTGTGTTTGGTTGAATGTCTGGCTTTAATAGAGACGCATGCATAATCTAGCACCCCAGTGCAAAAACCAAAAGTCCATGAATAATATCTTGTCACTGACCATATTTCTTATCTGGTTGTATTTTCAAAGTATCTATGCTTGGTGTTCCAGGAAAGTTGTTGGATGTTTCAGTTTATGCTGTTTGATGCTGTGCATGTGATGTTTCTTTTATACATATAAGGGAAGATGAATCAGAGAATATTATTATAATAGTTTCTCTCCATCCTAATATTTTAATTCTTAATCAAAGAGCTTGTTGAATTCTGAGACATTCACAATCAGACATCTTGATTTCTTGCTTGAATTCTACTCGCCTTGATTACAATCTCTCCTTATAGCCTAAATGTGTGTGAGGAGAATTTCATTAGTGCCTTATAGAGGACCAGTGCTGCATTGATTATAGTCTAACTAGGCTTGATCATCACAAAAGCACAGCTTAAGGGACCTCAAAGAAACCGCAGAAGCAGAATATCAACGCATTTGGCCTGAATCCATGAAATCAGTTCTACTTTGGTGCAGGCTTTGGTGCATGTGTTATTTGATATTTATCTAACATGCACACAACATTCACAAACTGATAATTTACTGCCTTGGGCTTTTTTTGAAACAATAACAACCTAGCAGGTTTATCTCAATGAGTGGTGCCCTATATTGGTGTAAAGCTACAGATAATTGCTGTTTAAATCTTTTACACCTTTGAAAGATTTATAACTCTGTGCTAGTGTGCTATAAACAATATTGGATTTTATGTTTGATTTTCTTCCCCAATGTTGATGTGAAATTGAGAAAAACCTTTCAAAAATTATTTTTAAAAGACAGCCTACTGATTAACCTACTTAAAGAAGAGTTTGTGCACTGTGGTCTATTTATTTGGCTGCACTTTTCTTAAGTAAGCAGTATAACATCATCGATCAGCACATTATTACACATACATGAGCAGAAGGAGACTTAAGCAGGGTGGATTTCTTGCTGACAGAGCTTGAAGCCTGGCTCAGAAAATCTTTCCCTCTGATCAACAACTATTGGATGTTTCCATCCTTGTTTCCAAATTGTCCACCGATGTTTACTATTAATTACACAAGCTGTTGCTGATGTACTGCTTCCAACAGTGAGTTAATTTCAGTAATACTTCTTTTTTGGTGATATTTATGTGCTTGTTTGATTTTTGTACCCCTGGAATGTGGCCCAGTGACTCCCATGTGTCCACACACTCACTTGCTGTTTAGAAGGCCGTAGTAATCCTGCAGAACATGAAATTTTCATGTGTTGCATGGATTCACTGGATGCCCATGCTGCATATAGCATATATTAGCATAATATAATTTAAATGATATAGCTATAGCTGTTTTTCAGGATGGGTCAGCACCCATTCTCTAGCCACCAGAGTACCCCCTCCCAAAATAAAAAATAAAAAATGCTGTCCCAATTATATACTTCATACTTATTGTCTACAGTATATACTATATATACAAATCTTTATAGTGTACTGGAAATGACACAATACGTGTGTCATCGGACATAATTCAAACTGCGACTTGAGAATACCATTGCCAAAACTTTAAACTTAACAAAGAGAGAGCAAAATATCTTTCTAAAAATGTTATACTCATTATTATTTTGTTGTTGTTTTCCAAGATATTTCAGGAGCTGTTTCATTCACCATTCTCAATTTAATTTAATTTTGTGCAGCTTTGTGCATCTCGTCCGTTTCTTTTGTGCACTGTATTGCAGAAGAATAGTTTACATCAACGGCACACTCAGTGACTTTTTTAGTTAATTAATTTTGTCACATTCCCAATGTGAACACATTACATCCTTTAATTGTACTATAATATGGGACCCAGCTCTTTGTCCTTTTATTTTGGCAAAATTTAAGTAATCCGTTTTTTTGTGCCTAATAACACCTCCAAATCCCCAAAAATGTGTGTCTGTCCTCAGTGTCACTCTGTCTTAGACCTACTTTTGTATGTTAGCTTATTTTCTGGGCTATTTGGCTAATTTGTACATATTAACAGAGCCTGCTTTAGCCAGTGATGGGATAAACCAAGGAGAAACCTGCCATAAAAACATCTGACTGTTAAATGGAAATACATTTCGTGTGTAATTGTGTTCAACACTACAATGTGCTGTGATTAAAACTCAGTCGTTGCACCATTTTCCAGACAGTGAAAAAGGACATTGTTGAAAACAGGACTTTTAAGAAAAAAACCCAGTGCCTCAAAGAGGATTTCTGTCAAAACCTCTTTGAGGATGCTTCTGCCCTTTAGTGGGGCACTGACAATATCCAAAAAAATATCTATTTTTTTTGTAACAGAGCCTCATGTGAAGTGGATCAAGTGCACGCTATGCTTTGTGAAGCTACTGCCAAGTCACAATGTAGCTTCAGCCAAATATAGCCTATAATAGACTATAATGGTACAATGTCTGTACCTCACTTGTGCTTAAAGCTTGTGGAATGCCTATTTACTATGGGGACACAATGCATCAGAAAGAACTATTTTACCATTCAGTGCAAAGAAATTGCCATGCTGACAATGTGAACACTTTGTCCAGCATTTTTTTTCTTACAATAAAGACCCTAACCTATATTGCACTAGTAAAGTGTGACCACATATTGCGTCCTACATAAATGTAAATTTGTTCAAGGGAAGGAGTAGAAACTTGTTAGTCCAGCATGCCAGTTAACTCTCTGTAGAACACTTATGGTTAGCTCAATGCTGAGATGATCAGGTCGCTGCCAAATGTCTTCAGTTGATCCGATGCTGTTGTCTTAATTATGCAGTGCATTGCTCTAAGTCGCTCTGGATAAGCCAGTCTGCCAAATGCTATAAATGTAAATGCTAATGTTAGGGTTGTGAATGTTTTAAAGAAATGAGGATTTTCCTCCACTAAACATGTAAGCACTGGCCATTGCTAAGGTAATACTCTGCCCAGTAGACTGCTATCTTAACATTTGAAATCTCTCTCTGGAGTCCAGTTAACCCAAAGCATTGGGGTTTTTTTAATACACCACCCAATTTCTAAACTGGCATGCTTATATAAGACAAATCAGCCGAAGGATGAGCTCAGCATGCCATGTTCTCGATTGAATCTTTTGTGATGTGGGGAATCATCTGTAAGGGCCTGCACTGAGGGCAGGTGGGTGACGTTGACTTGCATGAAATATGAACTGGCAAAACAAAAGCTCCACCAACTCAAACTCCACTGTTGAAAGAAAAACAGCAGTGGTCTTAACGTTCTCAGCCCTCAGCGTACCTGTCTGTCAAGATGCACTGAGACATGCCAACCAAACTCGTGTCAGAGCAAACAGTGCCCAGTAGAAGGTCAGCTGTATATCATGTTCGTATGAGCGGTGCTGAGACATGAAACGATATGAAAGCTTTATTGTTTGATACCAACATCAATATACTATGTGGCAAACTAGCAAACAAACCAGCCCAGCAATGTAAAGTGATAATCTCGTTAAAGAGTGATTATCTTCCAACAGGCAATAGCTGCGTGCTTTGGGCCTTTTGGAGCCATCCATGCTTAAAGTTATTGATGATGCACTTTGACGGTCTTCAGCAAGATCAGGTCATTAGATCGGTCTTCTCTATCGAGAGACTTGATAGATTGTGACTGGATGTAGTCATTGTGATCTGGGTGTCTATTGACTAAAAGGGCCTCATTTATGGTGGCCATGATTAGTGATGTAGGACATTCATAAAGCGTGTCAGCCTCCTCCTGGATGTTTGAATGGATGGATGGTTGAAGGCTCCAGGCTTATCCTGCAGGGCTTTATTTATCATTTAACTTAGCAGAGATGGAAAGTATGTCTACTGATTTACTGTAAAGGTATTGGTACTTGACCTTAGGTTTACCATTCTGCACGAATATACTTTACTACATTTGAAAGGGAAATACTGAACTTTTTGCAGCACTACATTTGTCTGGTATCTGTTGATACGAACCTTTTAAAATGGACAATCTTAAATCAACACTCTTGAGAGTCCAAAGGGTCCAGAGTGCTTTTACTGATGATGCTTCAGTACATTTTACTGCTTTATTTAACATGAACTTTTACTGAGGTAAAATAATTAATACAGGGAGGTTTCCTTCTGATGAAATAATTTCACATCCCTTCTGGGGCTGCAACTAACGTTTATTTGCATTATTGATTAATCTGCAGATAATTTTTTTTGACTAATGAATTTATTATTTTGTCTATTTAAGGTGATAAAATATTGAAAAATGTCCATCACATTTTCCAGAGTCTTATGTGACTTCATCAGATGTCTTGTTTGGTCCATCCAACAGTCCATAACCCAAAGATACGTAATTTATAATGACATAAAACAGAAAAAACTCAAAATTCTCACATTTGAGAAGCTGGGATTTGTGCTAGAAAAAATGACTAACTAATCATTTAAATTCATTTATAATCAAAATACTTGATTCATTTTCTGGCAATCGACTAATCAATGAATCGACTAATCATTGCAGCTCTTATTCTATTACACATATTAAGTGAATGATGTGAAAACCTTCTGTGCCATTGCTTCTCAGTTTGTTCGAGTGCCTTCCTACTTCAATGTGGCACTGAAGTAGGGCTGCAACAAATGATAACTTTCATTTTTGTTCATTGTCCAAAAACAGCAACAAAACAAATTGTTCGTAACCCAAAGATCAAAATAATTAATTTCCTGTTGATCGACTTATTAGTTAAATCAACTAAGTGTTTCATCTCTACACATAATTATCAACTGTCCTTGTGGAACAGAGCAAAATATTAGATGGACTTTAGTATAAATGCAGATACTGCTGCCATATTTATGAGTCCAGTGTCTCATTCTTCACCATATCAGTTAAAACAGGAGCAATTTAAGGAAGTATCACTTTAAAGATTAGAGAACTGCTTCTCTACTTTTCACAACTTTAGGAAAATTTTATTCATGTACACAAATCTCAACGCAAGTGTCCAAGCTCATACTGCAGAGATGATGTGATGTTAATTTAGGGAGCATTTTGCTGTCAGTATCTCAAATTATTAATCCTCCTGACCAAAGGTAAGTTGGATTTGTTTGTTTCCATGCTTGAGCTCAGCAGTGATGTAAGATTTGAATCTCGAAAACAACAATTATTGACTCAGCTTGGCCTCTGTCGCCTAACATTTTTCTAATGAAACATCCATAAATGAATACAAATACATTACGTAATTGGTAAAATGTTGCATGTTAAGAGTGAAGTATAAAACTTAAAACAATTACACTTTGCTCTTGTCTCAGTTTTTGTTTTGCTAGATGATTGGGTGCTGCTTTGTGAGTGCATGTCTCAGAGGAAATAAAGCTCTGGTTCAGGATGAATAGGAGATAACGTCTGAGAAATCCTCTAACTGAAAGAGCGCATGGCATTAGCTCAGTAATAGCAGATAGATACCCTTTTGATCCACAGTTGGGGAGGAGAAGTTGATTGAGTGACTGTGATAAGACATTCAGCAGTTAAGCAATTCCATTGTATCTTGACGTGACTGTATTTGACTACACAGGCATTTTAATAACACTATTATTTAAATAGGGGCTTGAAATTGAATTACAACATACATATTTTTCTGTATATGTATTATCATTGCAACCATCCTGACAGTATTTTAAATATGGCATAATTGTGTAGAAGTGCTATGAAGTCTGACTCACATGTACTATAATTAACAAGAAGGCACTGGAGGAACACGTGTTCATCTAGAATATGGAATACATTACAGCCTTAAGTGTCAAAGTCAATAATGAAATTAATCAAGAATTCCTCGTAATTGTCTTTTATTAAGGGTATAATGGTACGTGTATTCGTTTGGTTAGGTATGCGACTTCCTTGGTTCAGTACGCCCTGTGACCATCCATTAGCTGTACCTGCTTATCCTTTGTAGGGTTCGATCATTCAGCGAGAGGCGGGGTACACCCTGGAGAAGTCGCCGGTCAATCACAGGGCTGACACATGGTGACGGACAACCATTCACACCTACTGGCAATTTAGAGTTGTCAATAACCTAGCCTGCGTGACTGTGGGAGGAAGCCGTAGCACCCAGAGGAAACCCACACAGGCACGGGGAGACCATGCAAACTCAGGCCAGCTGGCAGGTTCGAACTTTCTTGCTGTGAGGCGACAGTTCTACCCACTGCATCACTGTGCCACGTGAAGCCATTACTGTGAAAATAGAATTTTTGTTCCACACGTGCGAATACATAGACATAAATAGACTGAGTGGCACTCAAGAACGAAGACATTGTTCATTTGGCTGACCGGGATGGGAGAGTGGGAGAGGATGTGATTGAGGTCCTTAAACACCTGAAAACTCTCGCAAAAATAATGAGCTCTGAAACTACACCTACAATTTCAATGATTCTACCTCTCCAAATCATGATCCTGAAATCCATGGGACCAAATGATGCTGGAAAAAAACTGTTACTTCAGACATATGTATGTATATGTATGTATGTAAGTATGTATATGTATGTATGTATGTATGTATATATATGTATGTATGTATGTATGTATGTATGTATATATATATGTATGTATGTAT